>JAKFHT010000512.1:0-59010 GCA_023783455.1 Erythrocebus patas | reverse complement strand
CTTCTCTCCAGTTTTCATCTGAAGATTTTCCTTCTCACCAAAAGCCTCCACCACTTAATATCCTTCAGAGATTCCTCAAAGACAGAGTTTCAAACTGGGCAATGTGTAAGTTTTAACTCTGAAATGAATGTACACTTCAGAGCAGTTGGAACACTTCTTTCTGGTTTTATTTCAGGATATTTCACTTTTCCATAGTCTTCAATGTGCTAAAATATCACTTTTCAGTTTTACAGAACAGTGTTCAAACACTGCCTTATGAAGAAAGGGTATAACTGTGGAATGCACACATCACAAAGCAGTTTCTCAGAAAGCTTCTCCAGTTTTTATCTGAAGATATCTCCTTTCACAGGCCTGAATGTGCTCCAATGTCCCTTCACAAATCCATGATGAGTTTCAAACTGTGTAATAGAAAGTTTTATCTATGTGAATGAATAGACATCTATCAGAAAGCAGTTTCACAGAAAGCTTCTTCCAGTTTTGTCTGAAACATTTTTCACCATTTCCATGTACTCCCAAATGACCCCTAGTTTTTCTCCAAACGGGTTTCAATCTAAGAGAGAAAAGTATAACTGTGAGTGGAATGCACATCACAAAGCAGCTCTTGGAAATCTTCTCTCCAGTATCTATCTGAAGATATTTCCTTTTCACTGTAAGCCTCAAAGTTCCCAGTATCCCTTAGCTGACTAATCAAACAGTGTTAGAATACTGCTCAATGAAAAAAAGCTTAACTGTGTGATGAACACACAGAGCAGTTTCACAGAAGATTCCTTCTGGTTTTTATCAGGGTTTTCTTTTAAAGTTGTAACTCTGTGAGATGAAGTAACAGAACACAGAGCAGTTTGTCAGAAAGCTTCTTTCCAGTTTTGAAAAGAATATATTTCCTTTTTCACCATAGCCCTCTAGGGCTTCCAAATATCACTTTGCCAATTCCACAAAAACAGCCTTAGCGAAAGGCTTTTGAAGGAAAGATGTAACTCTGTGAGATGAATTAACAGAACATAGAGCAGTTTCTCAGAAAGCTTCTTTCCAGTTTTGAACCGAAGATATTTCCTTTTCACCATATCCTCTATGGGCTTCCAAATATCCTTTTCCAATTCCACAAGAACAGCCTTAGCGAAAGGCTTCTGAAGGAAAGATGTAACTCTGTGAGATGAAGTAACAGAACACAGAGCAGTTTCTCAGAAAGCTTCTTTCCAGTTTTGAACGGAAGATATTTCCTTTTTCACCATAGCCCTCTATGGGCCTCCAAATATCACTTTGCCAATTCCACAAGAACAGCCTTAGCGAAAGGCTTCTTGAAGGGAAAGATGTAACTCTGTGAGATGAATCAACAGAACATAGAGCAGTTTCTCAGAAAGCTTCTTTCCAGTTTTGAACGGAAGATATTTCCTTTTTCGCCATATCCCTCTATGGGCTTCCAAATATCCCTTTTCCAATTCCACAAGAACAGACTTAACGAAAGTCTTCTTGAAGGGAAAGATGTAACTCTGTGAGATGAAGTAACAGAACACAGAGCAGTTTCTCAGAAAGCTTCTTTCTAGTTTTGAACGGAAGATATTTCCTTTTTCACATAGCCCTCTATGGGCTTCCAAATATCACTTTGCCAATTCCACAAGAACAGCCTTAGCGAAAGGCTTCTTGAAGGAAAGATGTAACTCTGTGAGATGAATTAACAGAACACAGAGCAGTTTCACAAAGCTTCTTTCCAGTTTTGAACGGAAGATATTTCCTTTTCACCATAGCCCTCTATGGGCTTCCAAATATCACATTGCCAATTCCACAAGAACAGCCTTAGCGAAAGGCCTCTTGAAGGAAAGATGTAACTCTGTGAGATGAATTAACACAACACAGAGCAGTTTCTCAGAAAGCTTATCTCCAGTTTTGAACGGAAGATATTTCCTTTACACCATCGCCTCTAAGGGCTTCCAAATATCCTTTGCCAATTCCACAAGAACCCTTAGCGAAAGGCTTCTTGAAGGAAAGATGTAACTCTGTGAGATGAAGTAACAGAACACAGAGCAGTTTCTCAGAAAGCTTCTTTCCAGTTTTGAACGGAAGATATTTCCTTTTCACCAGAGCCTCTATGGGCTTCCAAATACTTTGCCAATTCCACAAGAACAGCCTTAGCGAAGGCTTCTTGAAGGAAAGATGTAACTCTGTGAGATGAATTAACAGAACATAGAGCAGTTTTTCAGAAAGCTTCTTTCCAGTTTTGAACGGAAGATATTTCCTTTTTCACCATAGCCCTCTATGGGCTTCCAAATATCCCTTTGCCAATTCCACAAGAACAGCCTTAGCGAAAGGCCTCTTGAAGGGAAAGATGTAAGTCTGTGAGATGAATTAACAGAACACAGAGCAGTTTCTCAGAAAGCTTCTCTCCAGTTTTGAACGGAAGATATTTCCTTTTTCACCATACCCCTCTATGGGCTTCCAAATATCACTTTGCCAATTCCACAAGAACAGCCTTAACGAAAGGCTTCTTGAAGGGAAAGATGTAACTCTGTGAGATGAAGTAACAGAACACAGAGCAGTTTCTCAGAAAGCTTCTTTCCAGTTTTGAACGGAAGATATTTCCTTTTTCACCATAGCCCTCTATGGGCTTCCAAATATCACTTTGCCAATTCCACAAGAACAGCCTTAGCGAAAGGCTTCTTAAAGGGAAAGATGTAACTCTGTGAGATGAATCAACAGAACATAGAGCAGTTTCTCAGAAAGCTTCTTTCCAGTTTTCAACGGAAGATATTTCCTTTTCACCACAGCCCTATGGGTCTTCCAAATATCACTTTGCCAATTCCACAAGAACAGCCTAGCGAAAGGCTTCTTGAAGGAAAGATGTAACTCTGTGAGATGAATTAACAGAACACAGAGCAGTTTTCAGAAAGCTTCTTCCAGTTTTGGACGGAAGATATTTCCTTTTCACCATAGCCCTCTATGGGCTTCCAAATATCCCTTTGCCAATTCCACAAGAACAGCCTTAGCGAAAGTCTTCTTGAAGGAAAGATGTAACTCTGTGAGATGAAGTAACAGAACACAGAGCAGTCTCAGAAAGCTTCTTTCTAGTTTTGAACGGAAGATATTTCCTTTTTCACCATAGCCTCTATGGGTTTCCAAATACCACTTTGCAATTCCACAAGAACAGCCTTAGCGAAAGGCTTATTGAAGGAAACATGTAACTCTGTGAGATGAATTAACAGAGTATAGAGCAGTTTTCAGAAAGCTTCTTTCCAGTTTTGAACGGAAGATATTTCTTTTTCACCATAGCCTCTATGGGCTTCCAAATATCGCTTTGCCAATTCCAGAAGAACAAGCGAAAGGCCTCTTGAAGGAAAGATGTAACTCTGTGAGATGAATTAACAGAACACAGAGCAGTTTCTCAGAAAGCTTCTTTCCAGTTTTGAACGGAAGATATTTCCTTTACACCATAGCCTCTAAGGGCTTCCAAATATCCTTTGCCAATTCCACAAGAACGGCCTTAGCGAAAGGCTCTTGAAGGAAAGATGTAACTCTGTGAGATGAATTAACAGAACATAGAGCAGTTTTTCAGAAAGCTTCTTTCCAGTTTTGAACGGAAGATATTTCCTTTTCACCATAGCCTCTATGGGCTTCCAAATATCCTTTGCCAATTCCACAAGAACAGCCTTAGCGAAAGGCCTCTTGAAGGGAAAGATGTAAGTCTGTGAGATGAATTAACAGAACACAGAGCAGTTTCTCAGAAAGCTTCTCCAGTTTTGAACGGAAGATATTTCCTTTTTCACCATAGCCCTCTATGGGCTTCCAAATATCCTTTGCCAATTCCACAAGAACAGCCTTAGCGAAAGGCTTCTTGAAGGAAAGATGTAACTCTGTGAGATGAACAGAACACAGAGCAGTTTGTCAGAAAGCTTCTTTCCAGTTTTCAACGGAAGATATTTCCTTTTCACCATAGCCCTATGGGCTTCCAAATATCCCTTGCCAATTCCACAAGAACAGCCTTAACGAAAGGCTTCTTGAAGGGAAAGATGTAACTCTGTGAGATGAATTAACAGAACACAGAGCAGTTTCTCAGAAAGCTTCTTTCCAGTTTTGAACGGAAGATATTTCCTTTTCACCATAGCCCTATATGGGCTTCCAAATATCACTTTGCCAATTCCACAAGAACAGCCTTAGCGAAAGGCTTTGAAGGGAAAGATGTAACTCTGTGAGATGAAGTAACAGAACACAGAGCAGTTTCTCAGAAAGCTTCTTCCAGTTTTGAACGGAAGATATTTTTTTCACCATAGCCCTCTAGGGCTTCCAAATATCCCTTTGCCAATTCCACAAGAAGAGCCTTAGCGAAGGCTTCTTGAAGGAAAGATGTAACTCTGTGAGATGAAGTAACAGAACACAGAGCAGTTTTCAGAAAGCTTCTTTCCAGTTTTGAACGAATATATTTTTCACCATAGCCCTCTAGGGCTTCCAAATATCACTTTGCCAATTCCACAAAAACAGCCTTAGCGAAAGGCTCTTTGAAGGGAAAGATGTAACTCTGTGAGATGAATTAACAGAACATAGAGCAGTTTTTCAGAAAGCTTCTTTCCAGTTTTGAACGGAAGATATTTCCTTTTTCACCATAGCCCTCTATGGGCTTCCAAATATCACTTTGCCAATTCCACAAGAACAGCCTTAGCGAAAGGCTTCTTGAAGGGAAAGATGTAACTCTGTGAGATGAAGTAACATAACAGGAGCAGTTTCTCAGAAAGCTTCTTTCCAGTTTAGAAAAGAAGATATTTCGTTTTTCACCATAGCCCTCTATGGGCTTCCAAATATCCCTTTGCCAATTCCACAAGGACAGCCTTAGCGAAAGGCTTCTTGAAGGGAAAGATGTAACTCTGTGAGATGATGTAACAGAACACAGAGCAGTTTCTAAGAAAGCTTCTTTCCAGTTTTGAACGAATATATTTTTCACCATAGCCCTCTAGGGGCTTCCAAATATCACTTTGCCAATTCCACAAGAACAGCCTTAGCTTTCTTGAAGGAAAGATGTAACTCTGTGAGCTGAATTAACAGAACACAGAGCAGTTTCTCAGAAAGCTTCTTTCCAGTTTTCAACGGAAGATATTTCCTTTTCACCATACCCTCTAGGGGCTTCCAAATATCCTTTTCCAATTCCACAAGAACAGCCTTAGCGAAAGGCTTCTTGAAGGGAAAGATGTAACTCTGTGAGATGAAGTAACAGAACACAGAGCAGTTTCTCAGAAAGCTTCTTTCCAGTTTTGAACGGAAGATATTTCCTTTTTCACCATAGCCCTCTATGGGCTTCGAAATATCCCTTTGCCAATTCCACAAGAACAGCCTTAGCGAAAGACTTCTTGAAGGGAAAGATGTAACTCTGTGAGATGAAGTAACAGAACATAGAGCAGTTTCTCAGAAAGCTTCTTTCCAGTTTTGAACGGAAGATATTTCCTTTTTCACCATAGCCCTCTATGGGCTTCCAAATATCCTTTGCCAATTCCACAAGAACAGCCTTAGCGAAAGGCTTCTTGAAGGGAAAGATGTAACTCTGTGAGATGAAGTAACAGAACACAGAGCAGTTTGTCAGAAAGCTTCTTTCCAGTTTTCAACGGAAGATATTTCCTTTTTCACCATAGCCCTCTATGGGCTTCCAAATATCCCTTTTCCAATTCCACAAGAACAGCCTTAGCGAAAGGCTTCTTGAAGGGAAAGATGTAACTCTGTGAGATGAATTAACAGAACACAGAGCTGTTTCTCAGAAAGCTTCTTTCCAGTTTTGAACGGAAGATATTTCCTTTTTCACCATAGCCCTCTATGGGCTTCCAAATATCACTTTGCCAATTCCACAAGAACAGCCTTAGCGAAAGGCTTCTTGAAGGGAAAGATGTAACTCTGTCAGATGAATTAACAGAACACAGAGCAGTTTCTCAGAAAGCTTCTTTCCAGTTTTGAACGGAAGGTATTTCCTTTTTCACCATAGCCCTCCATGGGCTTCCAAATATCACTTTGCCAAATCCACAAGAACAGCCTTAGCGAAAGGCTTCTTGAAGGGAAAGATGTAACTCTGTGAGATGAATTAACAGAACACAGAGCAGTTTCTCAGAAAGCTTCTCTCCAGTTTTGATCGGAAGATATTTCCTTTTTCACCATAGCCCTCTATGGGCTTCCAAATATACCTTTGCCAACTCCACAAGAACAGACTTAGCGAAAGGCTTCTTGAAGGGAAAGATGTAACTCTGTGAGATGAAGTAACAGAACACAGAGCAGTTTCTCAGAAAGCTTCTTTCCAGTTTTGAACGGAAGATATTTCCTTTTTCACCATAGCCCTCTATGGGCTTCCAAATATCACTTTGCCAATTCCACAAGAACAGCCTTAGCGAAAGGCTTCTTGAAGGGAAAGATGTAACTCTGTGAGATGAAGTAACAGAACACAGAGCAGTTTCTCAGAAAGCTTCTTTCCAGTTTTGAACCGAATATACTTCCTTTTTCACCATAGCCCTCTATGGGCTTCCAAATATCACTTTGCCAATTCCACAAAAACAGCCTTAGCGAAAGGCTTCTTGAAGGGAAAGATGTAACTCTGTGAGATGAAGTAACAGAACACAGAGCAGTTTCTCAGAAAGCTTCTTTCCAGTTTTGAACGGAAGATATTTCCTTTTTCACCATAGCCCTCTATGGGCTTCCAAATATCACTTTGCCAATTCCACAAGAACAGACTTAGCGAAAGGCTTCTTGAAGGGAAAGATGTAACTCTGTGAGATGAATTAACAGAACATAGAGCAGTTTTCAGAAAGCTTCTTTCCAGTTTTGAACGGAAGATATTTCGTTTTTCCCCATAGCCCTCTATGGGCTTCCAAATATCCCTTTGCCAATTCCACAAGAACAGCCTTAGCGAAAGGCTTCTTGAAGGGAAAGATGTAACTTTGTGAGATGAAGTAACAGAACACAGAGCAGTTTCTCAGAAAGCTTCTTTCCAGTTTTGAACGGAAGATATTTCCTTTTTCACCATCGCCCTTTATGGGCTTCCAAATATCACTTTGCCAATTCCACAAGAACAGCCTTAGCGAAAGGCTTCTTGAAGGGAAAGATGTAACTCTGTGAGATGAATTAACAGAACACAGAGCAGTTTCTCAGAAAGCTTCTCTCCAGTTTTGAACGGAAGATATTTCCTTTTTCACCGTAGCCCTCTATGGGCTTCCAAATATCACTTTGGCAATTCCACAAGAACAGCCTTAGCGACAGGATTCTTGAAGGGAGACATGTAACTCTGTGAGATGAATTAACAGAACACAGAGCAGTTTCTCCGAAAGCTTCTTTCCAGTTTTGAACGGAAGATATTTCCTTTTTCACCAAAGCCCTCTATGGGCTTCCAAATATCCCTTTGCCAATTCCACAAGAACAGCCTTAGCAAAAGGTTTCTTGAAGGGAAAGATGTAACTCTGTGAGATGAGGTAACAGAACACAGAGCAGTTTCTCAGAAAGCTTCTTTCCAGTTTTGAACGGAAGATATTTCCTTTTTCACCATATCCCTCTATGGGCTTCCAAATATCACCTTGCCAATTCCACAAGAACAGCCTTAGCGAAAGGCTTGAAATTAAAGATGTAACTCTGTGAGATGAAGTAACAGAACACAGAGCAGTTTTCAGAAAGCTTCTTTCCAGTTTTGAAAGGAAGATATTTCGAGTTCAACATAGCCCTGTATGGGCTTCCAAATATCCTTTGCCAATTCCACAAGAACAGCCTTAGCGAAAGGCTTCTTGAAGGAAAGATGTAACTCTGTGAGATGAATTAACAGAACACAGAGCAGTTTCTCAGAAAGCTTCTTTCCAGTATTGAACGGAAGATATTTCCTTCACCATAGCCCTATGGGCTTCCAAATATCCTTTGCCAATTCCACAAGAACGGCCTTAGCGAAAGGCTTTGAAGGAAAGATGTAACTCTGTGAGATGAAGTAACAGAACACAGAGCAGTTTCTCAGAAAGCTTCTCTCCAGTTTTGAACGGAAGATATTTCCTTTTCACCATAGCCCTCTATGGGCTTCCAAATATCACTTGCCAATTCCACAAGAAGAGCCTTAGCGAAAGGCTTTGAAGGGAAAGATGTAACTCTGTGAGATGAAGTAACAGAACACAGAGCAGTTTTCAGAAAGCTTCTTTCCAGTTTTGAACGGAAGATATTTCGTTTTTCACCATAGCCCTCTATGGGCTTCCAAATATCACTTTGCCAATTCCACAAGAACAGCCTTAGCGAAAGGCTTCTTGAAGGGAAAGATGTAACTCTGTGAGATGAAGGAACAGAACACAGAGCAGTTTCTCAGAAAGCTTCTTTCCAGTTTTGAATGGAAGATATTTCCTTTTTCACCATAGCCCTTTATTTGCTTCCAAATATCACTTTGCCAATTCCACAAGAACAGCCTTAGCGAAAGGCCTCTTGAAGGGAAAGATGTAACTCCGTGAGATGAATTAACACAACACAGAGCAGTTTCTCAGAAAGCTTATCTCCAGTTTTGAACGGAAGATATTTTTTACACCATCGCCTCTAAGGGCTTCCAAATATCCTTTGCCAATTCCACAAGAACGGCCTTAGCGAAAGGCTTCTTGAAGGGAAAGATGTAACTCTGTGAGATGAAGTAACAGAACACAGAGCAGTTTCTCAGAAAGCTTCTTTCCAGTTTTGAACGGAAGATATTTCCTTTTCACCATAGCCTCTATGGGCTTCAAATATCACTTTGCCAATTCCACAAGAACAGCCTTAGCGAAAGGCTTCTTGAAGGGAAAGATGTAACTCTGTGAGATGAATTAACAGAACATAGAGCAGTTTTCAGAAAGCTTCTTTCCAGTTTTGAACGGAAGATATTTCCTTTTCACCATAGCCCTCTATGGGCTTCCAAATATCCTTTGCTAATTCCACAAGAACAGCCTTAGCGAAAGGCCTCTTGAAGGGAAAGATGTAAGTCTGTGAGATGAATTACCAGAACACAGAGCAGTTTCTCAGAAAGCTTCTCCAGTTTTGAACGGAAGATATTTCCTTTTCACCATACCCTCTATGGGCTTCCAAATATCACTTTGCCAATTCCACAAGAACAGCCTTAACGAAAGGCTTCTTGAAGGAAAGATGTAACTCTGTGAGATGAAGTAACAGAACACAGAGCAGTTTCTCAGAAAGCTTCTTTCCAGTTTTGAACGGAAGATATTTCCTTTTCACCATAGCCTCTATGGGCTTCCAAATATCACTTTGCCAATTCCACAAGAACAGCCTTAGCGAAAGGCTTCTTAAAGGGAAAGATGTAACTCTGTGAGATGAATCAACAGAACATAGAGCAGTTTCTCAGAAAGCTTCTTTCCAGTTTTCAACGGAAGATATTTCCTTTTTCACCACAGCCCTCTATGGGTCTCCAAATATCACTTTGCCAATTCCACAAGAACAGCCCTAGCGAAAGGCTTCTTGAAGGGAAAGATGTAACTCTGTGAGATGAATTAACAGAACATAGAGCAGTTTTTCAGAAAGCTTCTTTCCGGTTTTGGACGGAAGATATTTCCTTTTTCGCCATATCCCTCTATGGGCTTCCAAATATCCCTTTGCCAATTCCACAAGAACAGCCTTAGCGAAAGTCTTCTTGAAGGGAAAGATGTAACTCTGTGAGATGAAGTAACAGAACACAGAGCAGTCTCTCAGAAAGCTTCTTTCTAGTTTTGAACGGAAGATACTTCATTTTTCACCGTAGCCCTCTATGGGTTTCCAAATACCACTTTGCAATTCCACAAGAACAGCCTTAGCGAAAGGCTTATTGAAGGGAAACATGTAACTCTGTGAGATGAATTAACAGAGTATAGAGCAGTTTTTCAGAAAGCTTCGTTCCAGTTTTGAACGGAAGATATTTCTTTTTTCACCATAGCCCTCTATGGGCTTCCAAATATCGCTTTGCCAATTCCAGAAGAACAGCCTTAGCGAAAGGCCTCTTGAAGGGAAAGATGTAACTCTGTGAGATGAATTAACAGAACACAGAGCAGTTTCTCAGAAAGCTTCTTTCCAGTTTTGAACGGAAGATATTTCCTTTTACACCATAGCCCTCTAAGGGCTTCCAAATATCCTTTGCCAATTCCACAAGAACGGACTTAGCGAAAGGCTTCTTGAAGGAAAGATGTAACTCTGTGAGATGAATTAACAGAACATAGAGCAGTTTTTCAGAAAGCTTCTTTCCAGTTTTGAGCGGAAGATATTTCCTTTTCACCATAGCCCTCTATGGGCTTCCAAATATCCTTTGCCAATTCCACAAGAACAGCCTTAGCGAAAGGCCTCTTGAAGGGAAAGATGTAAGTCTGTGAGATGAATTAACAGAACACAGAGCAGTTTCTCAGAAAGCTTCTCTCCAGTTTTGAACGGAAGATATTTCCTTTTTCACCATAGCCCTCTATGGGCTTCCAAATATCACTTTGCCAATTCCACAAGAACAGCCTTAGCGAAAGGCTTCTTGAAGGGAAAGATGTAACTCTGTGAGATGAAGTAACAGAACACAGAGCAGTTTGTCAGAAAGCTTCTTTCCAGTTTTCAACGGAAGATATTTCCTTTTTCACCATAGCCCTCTATGGGCTTCCAAATATCCCTTTTCCAATTCCACAAGAACAGCCTTAACGAAAGGCTTCTTGAAGGGAAAGATGTAACTCTGTGAGATGAATTAACAGAACACAGAGCAGTTTCTCAGAAAGCTTCTTTCCAGTTTTGAACGGAAGATATTTCCTTTTTCACCATAGCCCTATATGGGCTTCCAAATATCACTTTGCCAATTCCACAAGAACAGCCTTAGCGAAAGGCTTCTTGAAGGGAAAGATGTAACTCTGTGAGATGAAGTAACAGAACACAGAGCAGTTTCTCAGAAAGCTTCTCTCCAGTTTTGAACGGAAGATATTTCCTTTTTCACCATAGCCCTCTAGGGCTTCCAAATATCCTTTGCCAATTCTACAAGAAGAGCCTTAGCGAAAGGCTCTTGAAGGAAAGATGTTACTCTGTGAGATGAAGTAACAGAACACAGAGCAGTTTCTCAGAAAGCTTCTTTCCAGTTTTGAACGGAAGATATTTCCTTTTCACCATAGCCCTCTAGGGCTTCCAAATATCACTTGCCAATTCCACAAAACAGCCTTAGCGAAAGGCTTCTTGAAGGGAAAGATGTAACTCTGTGAGATGAATTAACAGAACATAGAGCAGTTTTCAGAAAGCTTCTTTCCAGTTTTGAACGGAAGATATTTCCTTTTCACCATAGCCCTCTATGGGCTTCCAAATATCACTTTGCCAATTCCACAAGAACAGCCTTAGCGAAAGGCTTCTTGAAGGGAAAGATGTAACTCTGTGAGATGAAGTAACAGAACAGAGCAGTTTCTCAGAAAGCTTCTTTCCAGTTTAGAAAGGAAGATATTTCCTTTTCACCATAGCCCTCTATGGGCTTCCAAATATCCCTTTGCCAATTCCACAAGGACAGCCTTAGCGAAAGGCTTCTTGAAGGGAAAGATGTAACTCTGTGAGATGATGTAACAGAACACAGAGCAGTTTCTAAGAAAGCTTCTTTCCAGTTTTGAACCGAATATATTTCCTTTTTCACCATAGCCCTCTAGGGGCTTCCAAATATCACTTTGCCAATTCCACAAGAACAGCCTTAGCGAAAGGCTTCTTGAAGGGAAAGATGTAACTCTGTGAGCTGAATTAACAGAACACAGAGCAGTTTCTCAGAAAGCTTCTTTCCAGTTTTCAACGGAAGATATTTCCTTTTTCACCATACCCCTCTAGGGGCTTCCAAATATCCCTTTTCCAATTCCACAAGAACAGCCTTAGCGAAAGGCTTCTTGAAGGGAAAGATGTAACTCTGTGAGATGAAGTAACAGAACACAGAGCAGTTTCTCAAGCTTCTCCAATTTTGAGCGGAAGATATTTCCTTTTTCACCATAGCCCTCTATGGGCTTCCAAATATCCTTTGCCAATTCCACAAGAACAGCCTTAGCGAAAGACTTCTTGAAGGGAAAGATGTAACTCTGTGAGATGAAGTAACAGAACATAGAGCAGTTTCTCAGAAAGCTTCTTTCCAGTTTTGAACGGAAGATATTTCCTTTTTCACCGTAGCCCTCTATGGGCTTCCAAATATCCTTTGCCAATTCCACAAGAACAGCCTAGCGAAGGCTTCTTGAAGGAAAGATGTAACTCTGTGAGATGAAGTAACAGAACACAGAGCAGTTTGTCAAAGCTTCTCCAGTTTTCAACGGAAGATATTTCCTTTTTCACCATAGCCCTCTATGGGCTTCCAAATATCCTTTTCCAATTCCACAAGAACAGCCTTAGCGAAAGGCTTCTTGAAGGAAAGATGTAACTCTGTGAGATGAATTAACAGAACACAGAGCAGTTTCTCAAGCTTCTTTCCAGTTTTGAACGGAAGATATTTCCTTTTTCACCATAGCCCTCTATGGGCTTCCAAATATCACTTTGCCAATTCCACAAGAACAGCCTTAGCGAAAGGCTTCTTGAAGGGAAAGATGTAACTCTGTGAGATGAATTAACAGAACACAGAGCAGTTTCTCAGAAAGCTTCTTTCCAGTTTTGAACGGAAGATATTTCCTTTTTCACCATAGCCCTCATTGGGCTTCCAAATATCACTTTGCCAATTCCACAAGAACAGCCTTAGCGAAAGGCTTCTTGAAGGGAAAGATGTAACTCTGTGAGATGAATTAACAGAACACAGAGCAGTTTCCCAGAAAGCTTCTCTCCAGTTTTGAACGGAAGATATTTCCTTTTTCACCATAGCCCTCTATGGGCTTCCAAATATACCTTTGCCAATTCCACAAGAACAGACTTAGCGAAAGGCTTCTTGAAGGGAAAGATGTAACTCTGTGAGATGAAGTAACAGAACACAGAGCAGTTTCTCAAGCTTCTTTCCAGTTTTGAGCGGAAGATATTTCCTTTTCACCATAGCCCTCTATGGGCTTCCAAATATCACTTTGCCAATTCCACAAGAACAGCCTTAGCGAAAGGCTTTTGAAGGAAAGATGTAACTCTGTGAGATGAAGTAACAGAACACAGAGCAGTTTCTCAGAAAGCTTCTTTCCAGTTTTGAACGAAGATATTTCCTTTTCACCATAGCCCTCTATGGGCTTCCAAATATCACTTTGCCAATTCCACAAAAACAGCCTTAGCGAAAGGCTTCTTGAAGGAAAGATGTAACTCTGTGAGATGAAGTAACAGAACATAGAGCAGTTTCTCAGAAAGCTTCTTTCCAGTTTTGAGCGGAAGATATTTCCTTTTTCACCATAGCCCTCTATGGGCTTCCAAATATCACTTTGCCAATTCCACAAGAACAGACTTAGCGAAAGGCTTCTTGAAGGGAAAGATGTAACTCTGTGAGATGAATTAACAGAACACAGAGCAGTTTCAGAAAGCTTCTTTCCAGTTTTGAACGGAAGATATTTCCTTTTCACCATAGCCCTCTATGGGCTTCCAAATATCCTTTGCCAATTCCACAAGAACAGCCTTAGCGAAAGGCTTCTTGAAGGAAAGATGTAACTCTGTGAGATGAAGTAACAGAACACAGAGCAGTTTCTCAAGCTTCTTTCCAGTTTTGAACGGAAGATATTTCCTTTTCACCATAGCCTCTATGGGCTTCCAAATATCACTTTGCCAATTCCACAAGAACAGCCTTAGCGAAAGGCTTCTTGAAGGGAAAGATGTAACTCTGTGAGATGAATTAACAGAACACAGAGCAGTTTCTCAGAAAGCTTCTCCAGTTTTGAACGGAAGATATTTCCTTTTCACCATAGCCTCTATGGGCTTCCAAATATCACTTTGCCAATTCCACAAGAACAGCCTTAGCGAAAGGCTTCTTGAATGGACAGATGTAACTCTGTGAGATGAATTAACAGAACACAGAGCAGTTTCTCAAGCTTCTTTCCAGTTTTGACGGAAGATATTTCCTTTTCACCATAGCCCTCTATGGGCTTCCAAATATCCTTTGCCAATTCCACAAGAACAGCCTTAGCGAAAGGTTTCTTGAAGGGAAAGATGTAACTCTGTGAGATGAAGTAACAGAACACAGAGCAGTTTCTCAGAAAGCTTCTTTCCAGTTTTGAGCGGAAGATATTTCCTTTTCACCATAGCCTCTATGGGCTTCCAAATATCCCTTGCCAATTCCACAAGAACAGCCTTAGCGAAAGGCTTCTTGAAGGAAAGATGTAACTCTGTGAGATGAAGTAACAGAACACAGAGCAGTTTCTCAAGCTTCTTTCCAGTTTTGAAAGGAAGATATTTCGTTTTCACCATAGCCCTCTATGGGCTTCCAAATATCCTTTGCCAATTCCACAAGAACAGCCTTAGCGAAAGGCTTCTTGAAGGAAAGATGTAACTCTGTGAGATGAATTAACAGAACACAGAGCAGTTTCTCAAGCTTCTTTCCAGTTTTGAGCGGAAGATATTTCCTTTTCACCATAGCCCTATGGGCTTCCAAATATCCTTTGCCAATTCCACAAGAACAGCCTTAGCGAAAGGCTTCTTGAAGGAAAGATGTAACTCTGTGAGATGAAGTAACAGAACACAGAGCAGTTTCTCAAGCTTCTCTCCAGTTTTGAGCGGAAGATATTTCCTTTTTCACCATAGCCCTCTATGGGCTTCCAAATATCACTTTGCCAATTCCACAAGAACAGCCTTAGCGAAAGGCTTCTTGAAGGAAAGATGTAACTCTGTGAGATGAAGTAACAGAACACAGAGCAGTTTCCCAGAAAGCTTCTTTCCAGTTTTCAACGGAAGATATTTCCTTTTTCACCATAGCCCTCTATGGGCTTCCAAATATCACTTTGCCAATTCCACAAGAACAGCCTTAGCGAAAGGCTTCTTGAAGGAAAGATGTAACTCTGTGAGATGAAGTAACAGAACACAGAGCAGTTTCTCAGAAAGCTTCTTTCCAGTTTTGAATGGAAGATATTTCCTTTTTCACCATAGCCCTATGGGCTTCCAAATATCACTTTGCCAATTCCACAAGAACAGCCTTAGCGAAAGGCCTCTTGAAGGAAAGATGTAACTCTGTGAGATGAATTAACACAACACAGAGCAGTTTCTCAAGCTTCTCTCCAGTTTTGAACGGAAGATATTTCCTTTTACACCATCGCCTCTAAGGGCTTCCAAATATCCTTTGCCAATTCCACAAGAACAGCCTTAGCGAAGGCTTCTTGAAGGAAAGATGTAACTCTGTGAGATGAAGTAACAGAACACAGAGCAGTTTCTCAAGCTTCTTTCCAGTTTTGAGCGGAAGATATTTCCTTTTTCACCATAGCCCTCTATGGGCTTCCAAATATCACTTTGCCAATTCCACAAGAACAGCCTTAGCGAAGGCTTCTTGAAGGAAAGATGTAACTCTGTGAGATGAATTAACAGAACATAGAGCAGTTTTCAGAAAGCTTCTTTCCAGTTTTGAGCGGAAGATATTTCCTTTTTCACCATAGCCCTCTATGGGCTTCCAAATATCCTTTGCCAATTCCACAAGAACAGCCTTAGCGAAAGGCCTCTTGAAGGAAAGATGTAAGTCTGTGAGATGAATTAACAGAACACAGAGCAGTTTCTCAGAAAGCTTCTCTCCAGTTTTGAGCGGAAGATATTTCCTTTTCACCATATCCTCTATGGGCTTCCAAATATCACTTTGCCAATTCCACAAGAACAGCCTTAACGAAAGGCTTCTTGAAGGAAAGATGTAACTCTGTGAGATGAAGTAACAGAACACAGAGCAGTTTCTCAAGCTTCTTTCCAGTTTTGAGCGGAAGATATTTCCTTTTCACCATAGCCCTCTATGGGCTTCCAAATATCACTTTGCCAATTCCACAAGAACAGCCTTAGCGAAGGCTTCTTGAAGGAAAGATGTAACTCTGTGAGATGAATCAACAGAACATAGAGCAGTTTCTCAAGCTTCTTTCCAGTTTTCAACGGAAGATATTTCCTTTTTCACCACAGCCCTCTATGGGTCTCCAAATATCACTTTGCCAATTCCACAAGAACAGCCTTAGCGAAAGGCTTCTTGAAGGAAAGATGTAACTCTGTGAGATGAATTAACAGAACATAGAGCAGTTTTTCAGAAAGCTTCTTTCCAGTTTTGACGGAAGATATTTCCTTTTCACCATAGCCCTCTATGGGCTTCCAAATATCCCTTGCCAATTCCACAAGAACAGCCTTAGCGAAAGTCTTCTTGAAGGAAAGATGTAACTCTGTGAGATGAAGTAACAGAACACAGAGCAGTCTCTCAGAAAGCTTCTTTCCAGTTTTGAGCGGAAGATATTTCCTTTTTCACCGTAGCCCTCTATGGGTTTCCAAATACCACTTTGCAATTCCACAAGAACAGCCTTAGCGAAAGGCTTATTGAAGGAAACATGTAACTCTGTGAGATGAATTAACAGAGTATAGAGCAGTTTTTCAGAAAGCTTCTTTCCAGTTTTGAACGGAAGATATTTTTTTCACCATAGCCCTCTATGGGCTTCCAAATATCGCTTTGCCAATTCCAGAAGAACAGCCTTAGCGAAAGGCCTCTTGAAGGAAAGATGTAACTCTGTGAGATGAATTAACAGAACACAGAGCAGTTTCTCAAGCTTCTTTCCAGTTTTGAGCGGAAGATATTTCCTTTTACACCATCGCCCTCTAAGGGCTTCCAAATATCCTTTGCCAATTCCACAAGAACAGCCTTAGCGAAAGGCTTCTGAAGGAAAGATGTAACTCTGTGAGATGAATTAACAGAACATAGAGCAGTTTTTCAGAAAGCTTCTTTCCAGTTTTGAACGGAAGATATTTCCTTTTCACCATAGCCCTCTATGGGCTTCCAAATATCCTTTGCCAATTCCACAAGAACAGCCTTAGCGAAAGGCTTCTTGAAGGAAAGATGTAAGTCTGTGAGATGAATTAACAGAACACAGAGCAGTTTCTCAAGCTTCTTTCCAGTTTTGAGCGGAAGATATTTCCTTTTCACCATAGCCCTCTATGGGCTTCCAAATATCACTTTGCCAATTCCACAAGAACAGCCTTAGCGAAAGGCTTCTTGAAGGAAAGATGTAACTCTGTGAGATGAAGTAACAGAACACAGAGCAGTTTGTCAGAAAGCTTCTTTCCAGTTTTGAGCGGAAGATATTTCCTTTTTCACCATAGCCCTCTAGGGCTTCCAAATATCCCTTTTCCAATTCCACAAGAACAGCCTTAACGAAAGGCTTCTTGAAGGAAAGATGTAACTCTGTGAGATGAATTAACAGAACACAGAGCAGTTTCTCAGAAAGCTTCTTTCCAGTTTTGAGCGGAAGATATTTCCTTTTTCACCATAGCCCTATATGGGCTTCCAAATATCACTTTGCCAATTCCACAAGAACAGCCTTAGCGAAAGGCTTCTTGAAGGAAAGATGTAACTCTGTGAGATGAAGTAACAGAACACAGAGCAGTTTCTCAGAAAGCTTCTCTCCAGTTTTGAGCGGAAGATATTTCCTTTTTCACCATAGCCCTCTAGGGCTTCCAAATATCCTTTGCCAATTCCACAAGAAGAGCCTTAGCGAAAGGCTTCTTGAAGGAAAGATGTAACTCTGTGAGATGAAGTAACAGAACACAGAGCAGTTTCTCAGAAAGCTTCTTTCCAGTTTTGAACCGAATATATTTCCTTTTCACCATAGCCCTCTAGGGCTTCCAAATATCACTTTGCCAATTCCACAAGAAGAGCCTTAGCGAAAGGCTCTTGAAGGAAAGATGTTACTCTGTGAGATGAAGTAACAGAACACAGAGCAGTTTCTCAGAAAGCTTCTTTCCAGTTTTGAACCGAATATATTTTTTCACCATAGCCCTCTAGGGCTTCCAAATATCACTTTGCCAATTCCACAAAACAGCCTTAGCGAAAGGCTCTTGAAGGAAAGATGTAACTCTGTGAGATGAATTAACAGAACATAGAGCAGTTTTCAGAAAGCTTCTTTCCAGTTTAGAAAAGAAGATATTTCCTTTTTCACCATAGCCCTCTATGGGCTTCCAAATATCCTTTGCCAATTCCACAAGAACAGCCTTAGCGAAAGGCTTCTTGAAGGAAAGATGTAACTCTGTGAGATGATGTAACAGAACACAGAGCAGTTTCTAAGAAAGCTTCTTTCCAGTTTTGAACCGAATATATTTCCTTTTTCACCATAGCCCTCTAGGGGCTTCCAAATATCACTTTGCCAATTCCACAAGAACAGCCTTAGCGAAAGGCTTCTTGAAGGGAAAGATGTAACTCTGTGAGCTGAATTAACAGAACACAGAGCAGTTTCTCAGAAAGCTTCTTTCCAGTTTTCAACGGAAGATATTTCCTTTTTCACCATACCCCTCTAGGGGCTTCCAAATATCCCTTTTCCAATTCCACAAGAACAGCCTTAGCGAAAGGCTTCTTGAAGGGAAAGATGTAACTCTGTGAGATGAAGTAACAGAACACAGAGCAGTTTCTCAGAAAGCTTCTCTCCAATTTTGAACGGAAGATATTTCCTTTTTCACCATAGCCCTCTATGGGCTTCGAAATATCCCTTTGCCAATTCCACAAGAACAGCCTTAGCGAAAGACTTCTTGAAGGGAAAGATGTAACTCTGTGAGATGAAGTAACAGAACATAGAGCAGTTTCTCAGAAAGCTTCTTTCCAGTTTTGAACGGAAGATATTTCCTTTTTCACCGTAGCCCTCTATGGGCTTCCAAATATCACTTTGCCAATTCCACAAGAACAGCCTTAGCGAAAGGCTTCTTGAAGGGAAAGATGTAACTCTGTGAGATGAAGTAACAGAACACAGAGCAGTTTGTCAGAAAGCTTCTTTCCAGTTTTCAACGGAAGATATTTCCTTTTTCACCATAGCCCTCTATGGGCTTCCAAATATCCCTTTTCCAATTCCACAAGAACAGCCTTAGCGAAAGGCTTCTTGAAGGGAAAGATGTAACTCTGTGAGATGAATTAACAGAACACAGAGCTGTTTCTCAGAAAGCTTCTTTCCAGTTTTGAACGGAAGATATTTCCTTTTTCACCATAGCCCTCTATGGGCTTCCAAATATCACTTTGCCAATTCCACAAGAACAGCCTTAGCGAAAGGCTTCTTGAAGGGAAAGATGTAACTCTGTCAGATGAATTAACAGAACACAGAGCAGTTTCTCAGAAAGCTTCTTTTTAGTTTTGAACGGAAGATATTTCCTTTTTCACCGTAGCCCTCCATGGGCTTCCAAATATCACTTTGCCAAATCCACAAGAACAGCCTTAGCGAAAGGCTTCTTGAAGGGAAAGATGTAACTCTGTGAGATGAATTAACAGAACACAGAGCAGTTTCCCAGAAAGCTTCTCTCCAGTTTTGATCGGAAGATATTTCCTTTTTCACCATAGCCCTCTATGGGCTTCCAAATATACCTTTGCCAACTCCACAAGAACAGACTTAGCGAAAGGCTTCTTGAAGGGAAAGATGTAACTCTGTGAGATGAAGTAACAGAACACAGAGCAGTTTCTCAGAAAGCTTCTTTCCAGTTTTGAACGGAAGATATTTCCTTTTTCACCATAGCCCTCTATGGGCTTCCAAATATCACTTTGCCAATTCCACAAAAACAGCCTTAGCGAAAGGCTTCTTGAAGGGAAAGATGTAACTCTGTGAGATGAAGTAACAGAACATAGAGCAGTTTCTCAGAAAGCTTCTTTCCAGTTTTGAACGGAAGATATTTCCTTTTCACCATAGCCCTATGGGCTTCCAAATATCACTTTGCCAATTCCACAAGAACAGACTTAGCGAAAGGCTTCTTGAAGGGAAAGATGTAACTCTGTGAGATGAATTAACAGAACATAGAGCAGTTTTCAGAAAGCTTCTTTCCAGTTTTGAACGGAAGATATTTCCTTTTCCCCATAGCCCTCTATGGGCTTCCAAATATCCTTTGCCAATTCCACAAGAACAGCCTTAGCGAAAGGCTTCTTGAAGGAAAGATGTAACTTTGTGAGATGAAGTAACAGAACACAGAGCAGTTTCTCAAGCTTCTTTCCAGTTTTGAACGGAAGATATTTCCTTTTTCACCATAGCCTCTATGGGCTTCCAAATATCACTTTGCCAATTCCACAAGAACAGCCTTAGCGAAAGGCTTCTTGAAGGGAAAGATGTAACTCTGTGAGATGAATTAACAGAACACAGAGCAGTTTCTCAGAAAGCTTCTCCAGTTTTGAACGGAAGATATTTCCTTTTTCACCGTAGCCTCTATGGGCTTCCAAATATCACTTTGGCAATTCCACAAGAACAGCCTTAGCGACAGGATTCTTGAAGGAGACATGTAACTCTGTGAGATGAATTAACAGAACACAGAGCAGTTTCTCAAGCTTCTTTCCAGTTTTGAAGGAAGATATTTCCTTTTTCACCAAAGCCCTCTATGGGCTTCCAAATATCCTTTGCCAATTCCACAAGAACAGCCTTAGCAAAGGTTTCTTGAAGGGAAAGATGTAACTCTGTGAGATGAGGTAACAGAACACAGAGCAGTTTCTCAGAAAGCTTCTTTCCAGTTTTGAGCGGAAGATATTTCCTTTTTCACCATATCCTCTATGGGCTTCCAAATATCACCTTGCCAATTCCACAAGAACAGCCTTAGCGAAAGGCTTCTTGAAATTAAAGATGTAACTCTGTGAGATGAAGTAACAGAACACAGAGCAGTTTCTCAAGCTTCTTTCCAGTTTTGAAGGAAGATATTTCGATATTCAACATAGCCCTGTATGGGCTTCCAAATATCCTTTGCCAATTCACAAGAACAGCCTTAGCGAAAGGCTTCTTGAAGGAAAGATGTAACTCTGTGAGATGAATTAACAGAACACAGAGCAGTTTCTCAAGCTTCTTTCCAGTATTGAGCGGAAGATATTTCCTTTTTCACCATAGCCCTATGGGCTTCAAATATCCTTTGCCAATTCCACAAGAACTGCCTTAGCGAAAGGCTTCTTGAAGGGAAAGATGTAACTCTGTGAGATGAAGTAACAGAACACAGAGCAGTTTCTCAGAAAGCTTCTCTCCAGTTTTGAACGGAAGATATTTCCTTTTTCACCATAGCCCTCTATGGGCTTCCAAATATCACTTTGCCAATTCCACAAGAAGAGCCTTAGCGAAAGGCTTCTTGAAGGGAAAGATGTAACTCTGTGAGATGAAGTAACAGAACACAGAGCAGTTTCCCAGAAAGCTTCTTTCCAGTTTCGAAAGGAAGATATTTCGTTTTTCACCATAGCCCTCTATGGGCTTCCAAATATCACTTTGCCAATTCCACAAGAACAGCCTTAGCGAAAGGCTTCTTGAAGGGAAAGATGTAACTCTGTGAGATGAAGGAACAGAACACAGAGCAGTTTCTCAGAAAGCTTCTTTCCAGTTTTGAATGGAAGATATTTCCTTTTTCACCATAGCCCTATGGGCTTCCAAATATCACTTTGCCAATTCCAGAAGAACAGCCTTAGCGAAAGGCCTCTTGAAGGGAAAGATGTAACTCCGTGAGATGAATTAACACAACACAGAGCAGTTTCTCAGAAAGCTTATCTCCAGTTTTGAACGGAAGATATTTCCTTTTACACCATCGCCCTCTAAGGGCTTCCAAATATCCCTTTGCCAATTCCACAAGAACGGCCTTAGCGAAGGCTTCTTGAAGGAAAGATGTAACTCTGTGAGATGAAGTAACAGAACACAGAGCAGTTTCTCAAGCTTCTTTCCAGTTTTGAGCGGAAGATATTTCCTTTTTCACCAGAGCCCTCTATGGGCTTCCAAATATCACTTTGCCAATTCCACAAGAACAGCCTTAGCGAAGGCTTCTTGAAGGAAAGATGTAACTCTGTGAGATGAATTAACAGAACATAGAGCAGTTTTTCAGAAAGCTTCTTTCCAGTTTTGAGCGGAAGATATTTCCTTTTTCACCATAGCCCTCTATGGGCTTCCAAATATCCTTTGCCAATTCCACAAGAACAGCCTTAGCGAAAGGCCTCTTGAAGGAAAGATGTAAGTCTGTGAGATGAATTACCAGAACACAGAGCAGTTTCTCAAGCTTCTCTCCAGTTTTGAGCGGAAGATATTTCCTTTTTCACCATACCCCTCTATGGGCTTCCAAATATCACTTTGCCAATTCCACAAGAACAGCCTTAACGAAAGGCTTCTTGAAGGGAAAGATGTAACTCTGTGAGATGAAGTAACAGAACACAGAGCAGTTTCTCAGAAAGCTTCTTTCCAGTTTTGAACGGAAGATATTTCCTTTTTCACCATAGCCCTCTATGGGCTTCCAAATATCACTTTGCCAATTCCACAAGAACAGCCTTAGCGAAAGGCTTCTTAAAGGGAAAGATGTAACTCTGTGAGATGAATCAACAGAACATAGAGCAGTTTCTCAGAAAGCTTCTTTCCAGTTTTCAACGGAAGATATTTCCTTTTTCACCACAGCCCTCTATGGGTCTCCAAATATCACTTTGCCAATTCCACAAGAACAGCCCTAGCGAAAGGCTTCTTGAAGGGAAAGATGTAACTCTGTGAGATGAATTAACAGAACATAGAGCAGTTTCTCAGAAAGCTTCTTTCCAGTTTTGAACGGAAGATATTTCCTTTTTCGCCATATCCCTCTATGGGCTTCCAAATATCCCTTTGCCAATTCCACAAGAACAGACTTAACGAAAGTCTTCTTGAAGGGAAAGATGTAACTCTGTGAGATGAAGTAACAGAACACAGAGCAGTTTCTCAGAAAGCTTCTTTCTAGTTTTGAACGGAAGATACTTCATTTTTCACCGTAGCCCTCTATGGGCTTCCAAATACCACTTTGCCAATTCCACAAGAACAGCCTTAGCGAAAGGCTTATTGAAGGGAAACATGTAACTCTGTGAGATGAATTAACAGAGTATAGAGCAGTTTTTCAGAAAGCTTCGTTCCAGTTTTGAACGGAAGATATTTCTTTTTTCACCATAGCCCTCTATGGGCTTCCAAATATCGCTTTGCCAATTCCAGAAGAACAGCCTTAGCGAAAGGCCTCTTGAAGGGAAAGATGTAACTCTGTGAGATGAATTAACAGAACACAGAGCAGTTTCTCAGAAAGCTTCTTTCCAGTTTTGAACGGAAGATATTTCCTTTTACACCATCGCCCTCTAAGGGCTTCCAAATATCCCTTTGCCAATTCCACAAGAACGGTCTTAGCGAAAGGCTTCTTAAAGGGAAAGATGTAACTCTGTGAGATGAATTAACAGAACATAGAGCAGTTTCTCAAGCTTCTTTCCAGTTTTGAGCGGAAGATATTTCCTTTTTCACCATAGCCCTCTATGGGCTTCCAAATATCCTTGCCAATTCCACAAGAACAGCCTTAGCGAAAGGCCTCTTGAAGGAAAGATGTAAGTCTGTGAGATGAATTAACAGAACACAGAGCAGTTTCTCAAGCTTCTTTCAGTTTTGAGCGGAAGATATTTCCTTTTTCACCATAGCCCTCTATGGGCTTCCAAATATCACTTTGCCAATTCCACAAGAACAGCCTTAGCGAAAGGCTTCTTGAAGGGAAAGATGTAACTCTGTGAGATGAGTAACAGAACACAGAGCAGTTTGTCAGAAAGCTTCTTTCCAGTTTTGAGCGGAAGATATTTCCTTTTTCACCATAGCCCTCTAGGGGCTTCCAAATATCCTTTTCCAATTCCACAAGAACCTTGAAGGAAAGATGTAACTCTGTGAGATGAATTAACAGAACACAGAGCAGTTTCTCAGAAAGCTTCTTTCCAGTTTTGAACGGAAGATATTTCCTTTTTCACCATAGCCCTATATGGGCTTCCAAATATCACTTTGCCAATTCCACAAGAACAGCCTTAGCGAAAGGCTTCTTGAAGGGAAAGATGTAACTCTGTGAGATGAAGTAACAGAACACAGAGCAGTTTCTCAGAAAGCTTCTCTCCAGTTTTGAACGGAAGATATTTCCTTTTTCACCATAGCCCTCTAGGGGCTTCCAAATATCCCTTTGCCAATTCTACAAGAAGAGCCTTAGCGAAAGGCTCCTTGAAGGGAAAGATGTTACTCTGTGAGATGAAGTAACAGAACACAGAGCAGTTTCTCAGAAAGCTTCTTTCCAGTTTTGAACCGAATATATTTCCTTTTTCACCATAGCCCTCTAGGGGCTTCCAAATATCACTTTGCCAATTCCACAAAAACAGCCTTAGCGAAAGGCTCTTTGAAGGGAAAGATGTAACTCTGTGAGATGAATTAACAGAACATAGAGCAGTTTTTCAGAAAGCTTCTTTCCAGTTTTGAACGGAAGATATTTCCTTTTTCACCATAGCCCTCTATGGGCTTCCAAATATCACTTTGCCAATTCCACAAGAACAGCCTTAGCGAAAGGCTTCTTGAAGGGAAAGATGTAACTCTGTGAGATGAAGTAACATAACACGGAGCAGTTTCTCAGAAAGCTTCTTTCCAGTTTAGAAAAGAAGATATTTCCTTTTTCACCGTAGCCCTCTATGGGCTTCCAAATATCCTTTGCCAATTCCACAAGGACAGCCTTAGCGAAGGCTTCTTGAAGGAAAGATGTAACTCTGTGAGATGATGTAACAGAACACAGAGCAGTTTCTAAGAAAGCTTCTTTCCAGTTTGAAGGAATATATTTCCTTTTTCACCATAGCCCTCTAGGGGCTTCCAAATATCACTTTGCCAATTCCACAAGAACAGCCTTAGCGAAAGGCTTCTTGAAGGGAAAGATGTAACTCTGTGAGATGAATTAACAGAACACAGAGCAGTTTCTCAGAAAGCTTCTTTCCAGTTTTCAACGGAAGATATTTCCTTTTTCACCATACCCTCTAGGGGCTTCCAAATATCCCTTTCCCAATTCCACAAGAACAGCCTTAGCAAAAGGCTTCTTGAAGGGAAAGATGTAACTCTGTGAGATGAATTAACAGAACACAGAGCAGTTTCTCAAGCTTCTCTCCAGTTTTGAGCGGAAGATATTTCCTTTTTCACCATAGCCCTCTATGGGCTTCCAAATATCCTTTGCCAATTCCACAAGAACAGCCTTAGCGAAAGACTTCTTGAAGGAAAGATGTAACTCTGTGAGATGAAGTAACAGAACATAGAGCAGTTTCTCAAGCTTCTTTCCAGTTTTGAGCGGAAGATATTTCCTTTTTCACCGTAGCCCTCTATGGGCTTCAAATATCACTTTGCCAATTCCACAAGAACAGCCTTAGCGAAAGGCTTGAAGGAAAGATGTAACTCTGTGAGATGAAGTAACAGAACACAGAGCAGTTTGTCAGAAAGCTTCTTTCCAGTTTTCAACGGAAGATATTTCCTTTTTCACCATAGCCCTCTATGGGCTTCCAAATATCCTTTTCCAATTCCACAAGAACAGCCTTAGCGAAAGGCTTCTTGAAGGAAAGATGTAACTCTGTGAGATGAATTAACAGAACACAGAGCTGTTTCTCAGAAAGCTTCTTTCCAGTTTTGAGCGGAAGATATTTCCTTTTTCACCATAGCCCTCTATGGGCTTCCAAATATCACTTTGCCAATTCCACAAGAACAGCCTTAGCGAAGGCTTCTTGAAGGAAAGATGTAACTCTGTCAGATGAATTAACAGAACACAGAGCAGTTTCTCAGAAAGCTTCTTTTTAGTTTTGAGCGGAAGATATTTCCTTTTTCACCATAGCCCTCCATGGGCTTCCAAATATCACTTTGCCAAATCCACAAGAACAGCCTTAGCGAAAGGCTTCTTGAAGGGAAAGATGTAACTCTGTGAGATGAATTAACAGAACACAGAGCAGTTTCTCAGAAAGCTTCTCTCCAGTTTTGATCGGAAGATATTCCTTTTTCACCATAGCCCTCTATGGGCTTCCAAATATCCTTTGCCAACTCCACAAGAACAGACTTAGCGAAAGGCTTCTTGAAGGGAAAGATGTAACTCTGTGAGATGAGTAACAGAACACAGAGCAGTTTCTCAGAAAGCTTCTCCAGTTTTGATCGGAAGATATTCCTTTTTCACCATAGCCCTCTATGGGCTTCCAAATATCACTTTGCCAATTCCACAAGAACAGCCTTAGCGAAAGGCTTCTTGAAGGGAAAGATGTAACTCTGTGAGATGAAGTAACAGAACACAGAGCAGTTTCTCAAGCTTCTTTCCAGTTTTGAACCGAATATACTTCCTTTTTCACCATAGCCCTCTATGGGCTTCCAAATATCACTTTGCCAATTCCACAAAACAGCCTTAGCGAAAGGCTTTGAAGGGAAAGATGTAACTCTGTGAGATGAGTAACAGAACATAGAGCAGTTTCTCAGAAAGCTTCTTTCCAGTTTTGAGCGGAAGATATTTCCTTTTTCACCATAGCCCTCTATGGGCTTCCAAATATCACTTTGCCAATTCCACAAGAACAGACTTAGCGAAGGCTTCTTGAAGGGAAAGATGTAACTCTGTGAGATGAATTAACAGAACATAGAGCAGTTTTCAAGCTTCTTTCCAGTTTTGAGCGGAAGATATTTCGTTTTTCCCCATAGCCCTCTATGGGCTTCAAATATCCTTTGCCAATTCCACAAGAACAGCCTTAGCGAAAGGCTTCTTGAAGGAAAGATGTAACTTTGTGAGATGAAGTAACAGAACACAGAGCAGTTTCTCAAGCTTCTTTCCAGTTTTGAAGCGGAAGATATTTCCTTTTTCACCATCGCCCTTTATGGGCTTCAAATATCACTTTGCCAATTCCACAAGAACAGCCTTAGCGAAGGATTCTTGAAGGAGACATGTAACTCTGTGAGATGAATTAACAGAACACAGAGCAGTTTCTCAAGCTTCTTTCCAGTTTTGAGCGGAAGATATTTCCTTTTTCACCAAAGCCCTCTATGGGCTTCCAAATATCCTTTGCCAATTCCACAAGAACAGCCTTAGCAAAGGTTTCTTGAAGAAAGATGTAACTCTGTGAGATGAGGTAACAGAACACAGAGCAGTTTCTCAAGCTTCTTTCCAGTTTTGAGCGGAAGATATTTCCTTTTTCACCATATCCCTCTATGGGCTTCCAAATATCACCTTGCCAATTCCACAAGAACAGCCTTAGCGAAAGGCTTCTTGAAATTAAAGATGTAACTCTGTGAGATGAAGTAACAGAACACAGAGCAGTTTCCCAGAAAGCTTCTTTCCAGTTTCGAAAGGAAGATATTTCGATATTCAACATAGCCCTGTATGGGCTTCCAAATATCCCTTTGCCAATTCCACAAGAACAGCCTTAGCGAAAGGCTTCTTGAAGGGAAAGATGTAACTCTGTGAGATGAATTAACAGAACACAGAGCAGTTTCTCAGAAAGCTTCTTTCCAGTATTGAACGGAAGATATTTCCTTTTTCACCATAGCCCACTATGGGCTTCCAAATATCCCTTTGCCAATTCCACAAGAACTGCCTTAGCGAAAGGCTTCTTGAAGGGAAAGATGTAACTCTGTGAGATGAATTAACAGAACACAGAGCAGTTTCTCAGAAAGCTTCTCTCCAGTTTTGAACGGAAGATATTTCCTTCACCATAGCCCTCTATGGGCTTCCAAATATCACTTTGCCAATTCCACAAGAAGAGCCTTAGCGAAAGGCTTCTTGAAGGGAAAGATGTAACTCTGTGAGATGAAGTAACAGAACACAGAGCAGTTTCTCAGAAAGCTTCTTTCCAGTTTCGAAAGGAAGATATTTCGTTTTTCACCATAGCCCTCTATGGGCTTCCAAATATCACTTTGCCAATTCCACAAGAACAGCCTTAGCGAAAGGCTTCTTGAAGGGAAAGATGTAACTCTGTGAGATGAAGGAACAGAACACAGAGCAGTTTCTCAGAAAGCTTCTTTCCAGTTTTGAATGGAAGATATTTCCTTTTTCACCATAGCCCTCTATTTGCTTCCAAATATCACTTTGCCAATTCCACAAGAACAGCCTTAGCGAAAGGCTTCTTGAAGGGAAAGATGTAACTCTGTGAGATGAAGTAACAGAACACAGAGCAGTTTCTCAGAAAGCTTCTTTCCAGTTTTGAACGGAAGTTATTTCGTTTTCACCATAGCCCCCTATGGGCTTCCAAATATCCTTTGCCAATTCCACAAGAACAGCCTTAGCGAAGGCTTCTTGAAGGAAAGATGTAACTCTGTGAGATGAAGTAACAGAACACAGAGCAGATTCTCAGAAAGCTTCTTTCCAGTTTTGAACAGAAGATATTTCCTTTTACACCGCAGCCCTCTATGGGCTTCCAAATATCACTTTGCCAATTCCACAAGAACAGCCTTAGCGAAAGGCTTCTTGAAGGGAAAGATGTAACTCTGTGAGATGAATTAACAGAATATAGAGCAGTTTTTCAGAAAGCTTCTTTCCAGTTTTGAACGGAAGATATTTCCTTTTTCACCATAGCCCTCTATGGGCTTCCAAATATACCTTTGCCAATTCCACAAGAACAGCCTTAGCGAAAGGCCTCTTGAAGGGAAAGATGTAACTCTGTGAGATGAATTAACAGAACACAGAGCAGTTTCTCAGAAAGCTTCTCTCCAGTTTTGGACGGAAGATATTTCCTTTTACACCATCTCCCTCTATGGGCTTCCAAATATCCCTTTGCCAATTCCACAAGAACGGCCTTAGCGAAAGGCTTCTTGGAGGGAAAGATGTAACTCTGTGAGATGAAGTAACAGAACACAGAGAAGTTTCTCAGAAAGCTTCTTTCCAGTATTGAACGGAAGATATTTCCTTTTTCACCATAGCCCTCTATGGGCTTCCAAATATCCCTTTGCCAATTCCACAAGAACAGCCTTAGCGAAAGGCTTCTTGAAGGGAAAGATGTAACTCTGTGAGATGAAGTAACAAAACGCAGAGCAGTTTCTCAGAAAGCTTCTCTCCAGTTTTGAACGGAAGATATTTCCTTTTTCACCGTAGCCCTCTATGGGCTTCCAAATATCACTTTGGCAATTCCACAAGAACAGCCTTAGCGACAGGATTCTTGAAGGGAAAGATGTAACTCTGTGAGATGAATTAACAGAACACAGAGCAGTTTCTCAAGCTTCTTTCCAGTTTTGAGCGGAAGATATTTCCTTTTCACCATAGCCCTCTATGGGCTTCCAAATATCCTTTGCCAATTCCACAAGAACAGCCTTAGCAAAGGCTTCTTGAAGGAAAGATGTAACTCTGTGAGATGAGGTAACAGAACACAGAGCAGTTTCTCAGAAAGCTTCTTTCCAGTTTTGAGCGGAAGATATTTCCTTTTTCACCATAGCCCTCTATGGGCTTCCAAATATCACCTTGCCAATTCCACAAGAACAGTCTTAGCGAAAGGCTTCTTGAAGTTAAAGATGTTACTCTGTGAGATGAAGTAACAGAACACAGAGCAGTTTCCCAGAAAGCTTCTTTCCAGTTTCGAAAGGAAGATATTTCGATATTCAACATAGCCCTGTATGGGCTTCCAAATATCCCTTTGCCAATTCCACAAGAACAGCCTTAGCGAAAGGCTTCTTGAAGGGAAAGATGTAACTCTGTGAGATGAATTAACAGAACACAGAGCAGTTTCTCAGAAAGCTTCTTTCCAGTATTGAACGGAAGATATTTCCTTTTTCACCATAGCCCACTATGGGCTTCCAAATATCACTTTGCCCATTCCACAAGAACTGCCTTAGCGAAAGGCTTCTTGAAGGGAAAGATGTAACTCTGTGAGATGAAGTAACAGAACACAGAGCAGTTTCTCAGAAAGCTTCTCTCCAGGTTTGAACGGAAGATATTTCCTTTTCAGCATAGCCCTCTATGGGCTTCCAAATATCCTTTGCCAATTCCACAAGAACAACCTTAGCGAAAACTTCTTGAAGGAAAGATGTAACTCTGTGAGATGAAGTAACAGAAGACAGAGCAGTTTCTCAGAAAGCTTCTTTCCAGTTTTGAGCGGAAGATATTTCCTTTTCACCATAGCCCTCTATGGGCTTCCAAATATCCTTTGCCAATTCCACAAGAACAGCCTTAGCGAAAGGCTTCTTGAAGGAAAGATGTAACTCTGTGAGATGAAGTAACAGAACACAGAGCAGTTTCTCAAGCTTCTTTCCAGTTTGAAAGGAAGATATTTCGTTTTCACCATAGCCCTCTATGGGCTTCCAAATATCCTTTGCCAATTCCACAAGAACAGCCTTAGCGAAGGCTTCTTGAAGGAAAGATGTAACTCTGTGAGATGAAGGAACAGAACACAGAGCAGTTTCTCAGAAAGCTTCTTCCAGTTTTGAATGGAAGATATTTCCTTTTCACCATAGCCCTCTATGGGCTTCAAATATCACTTTGCCAATTCCACAAGAACAGCCTTAGCGAAAGGCTTTTGAAGGGAAAGATGTAACTCTGTGAGATGAAGTAACAGAACCCATAGCAGTTTCCCAGAAAGCTTCTTTCCAGTTTGAAAGGAAGATATTTCGTTTTCACCATAGCCCTCTATGGGCTTCCAAATATCCTTGCCAATTCCACAAGAACAGCCTTAGCGAAAGGCTTCTTGAAGGGAAAGATGTAACTCTGTGAGATGAATTAACAGAATATAGAGCAGTTTTTCAGAAAGCTTCTTTCCAGTTTTGAACGGAAGATATTTCCTTTTTCACCATAGCCCTCTATGGGCTTCCAAATATACCTTTGCCAATTTCACAAGAACAGCCTCAGCGAAAGGCCTCTTGAAGGGAAAGATGTAACTCTGTGAGATGAATTAACAGAACACAGAGCAGTTTCTCAGAAAGCTTCTCTCCAGTTTTGGACGGAAGATATTTCCTTTTACACCATAGCCCACTATGGGCTTCCAAATATCCCTTTGCCCATTCCACAAGAACTGCCTTAGCGAAAGGCTTCTTGAAGGGAAAGATGTAACTCTGTGAGATGAAGTAACAGAACACAGAGCAGTTTCTCAGAAAGCTTCTCTCCAGGTTTGAACGGAAGATATTTCCTTTTTCAGCATAGCCCTCTATGGGCTTCCAAATATACCTTTGCCAATTCCACAAGAACAACCTTAGCGAAAGGCTTCTTGAAGGAAAAGATGTAACTCTGTGAGATGAAGTAACAGAAGACAGAGCAGTTTCTCAGAAAGCTTCTTTCCAGTTTTGAACGGAAGATATTTCCTTTTTCACCATAGCCCTCTATGGGCTTCCAAATATCACTTTGCCAATTCCACAAGAACAGCCTTAGCGAAAGGCTTCTTGAAGGGAAAGATGTAACTCTGTGAGATGAAGTAACAGAACACAGAGCAGTTTCCCAGAAAGCTTCTTTCCAGTTTCGAAAGGAAGATATTTCGTTTTTCACCATAGCCCTCTAAGGGCTTCCAAATATCACTTTGCCAATTCCACAAGAACAGCCTTAGCGAAAGGCTTCTTGAAGGGAAAGATGTAACTCTGTGAGATGAAGGAACAGAACACAGAGCAGTTTCTCAGAAAGCTTCTTTCCAGTTTTGAATGGAAGATATTTCCTTTTTCACCATAGCCCTCTATTTGCTTCCAAATATCACTTTGCCAATTCCACAAGAACAGCCTTAGCGAAAGGCTTCTTGAAGGGAAAGATGTAACTCTGTGAGATGAAGTAACAGAACCCAGAGCAGTTTCCCAGAAAGCTTCTTTCAAGTTTCGAAAGAAAGATATTTCGTTTTTCACCATAGCCCTCTATGGGCTTCCAAATATCCCTTTGCCAATTCCACAAGAACAGCCTTAGCGAAAGGCTTCTTGAAGGGAAAGATGTAACTCTGTGAGATGAATTAACAGAATATAGAGCAGTTTTCAGAAAGCTTCTTTCCAGTTTTGACGGAAGATATTTCCTTTTCACCATAGCCCTCTATGGGCTTCCAAATATACCTTTGCCAATTCCACAAGAACAGCCTCAGCGAAAGGCCTCTTGAAGGGAAAGATGTAACTCTGTGAGATGAATTAACAGAACACAGAGCAGTTTCTCAAGCTTCTCTCCAGTTTTGGACGGAAGATATTTCCTTTTCACCATAGCCTCTATGGGCTTCCAAATATCCTTTGCCAATTCCACAAGAACTGCCTTAGCGAAAGGCTTCTTGAAGGAAAGATGTAACTCTGTGAGATGAAGTAACAGAACACAGAGCAGTTTCTCAAGCTTCTTTCCAGTTTTGAAGCGGAAGATATTTCCTTTTCACCATAGCCCTCTATGGGCTTCCAAATATCCTTTGCCAATTCCACAAGAACAGCCTTAGCGAAAGGCTTCTTGAAGGAAAGATGTAACTCTGTGAGATGAGTAACAGAACACAGAGCAGTTTCTCAGAAAGCTTCTCTCCAGTTTTGAAGCGGAAGATATTTCCTTTTCACCATAGCCCTCTATGGGCTTCCAAATATCCTTTGCCAATTCCACAAGAACAGCCTTAGCGAAAGGCTTCTTGAAGGGAAAGATGTAACTCTGTGAGATGAGTAACAGAACACAGAGCAGTTTCTCAGAAAGCTTCTTTCCAGTTTTGAGCGGAAGATATTTCCTTTTCACCATAGCCCTCTAAGGGCTTCCAAATATCACTTTGCCAATTCCACAAGAACAGCCTTAGCGAAAACTTCTTGAAGGGAAAGATGTAACTCTGTGAGATGAATTAACAGAATATAGAGCAGTTTTCAGAAAGCTTCGTTCCAGTTTTGAGCGGAAGATATTTCCTTTTCACCATAGCCCTCTATGGGCTTCCAAATATCACTTTGCCAATTCCACAAGAACAGCCTTAGCGAAAACTTCTTGAAGGGAAAGATGTAACTCTGTGAGATGAATTAACAGAATATAGAGCAGTTTTCAGAAAGCTTCTTTCCAGTTTTGAACGGAAGATATTTCCTTTTCACCATAGCCCTCTATGGGCTTCCAAATATACCTTTGCCAATTCCACAAGAACAGCCTCAGCGAAAGGCCTCTTGAAGGAAAGATGTAACTCTGTGAGATGAATTAACAGAACACAGAGCAGTTTCTCAGAAAGCTTCTCCAGTTTTGAACGGAAGATATTTCCTTTTACACCATAGCCCTCTATGGGCTTCCAAATATCCTTTGCCAATTCCACAAGAACAGCCTTAGCGAAAGGCTTCTTGAAGGAAAGATGTAACTCTGTGAGATGAAGTAACAGAACACAGAGCAGTTTCTCAGAAAGCTTCTTCCAGTTTTGAACGGAAGATATTTTTTTCACCATAGCCTTCTATGGGCTTCCAAATATCCTTGCCAATTCCACAAGAACAGCCTTAGCGAAGGCTTCTTGAAGGAAAGATGTAACTCTGTGAGATGAATTAACAGAATATAGAGCAGTTTTCAGAAAGCTTCTTTCCAGTTTTGAGCGGAAGATATTTCCTTTTTCACCATAGCCCTCTATGGGCTTCCAAATATACCTTTGCCAATTCCACAAGAACAGCCTCAGCGAAAGGCCTCTTGAAGGGAAAGATGTAACTCTGTGAGATGAATTAACAGAACACAGAGCAGTTTCTCAAGCTTCTCTCCAGTTTTGAGCGGAAGATATTTCCTTTTTCACCATAGCCCTCTATGGGCTTCCAAATATCCTTTGCCAATTCCACAAGAACAGCCTTAGCGAAGGCTTCTTGAAGGAAAGATGTAACTCTGTGAGATGAAGTAACAGAACACAGAGAAGTTTCTCAAGCTTCTTTCAGTTTTGAGCGGAAGATATTTCCTTTTTCACCATAGCCTTCTATGGGCTTCCAAATATCCTTTGCCAATTCACAAGAACAGCCTTAGCGAAGGCTTCTTGAAGGAAAGATGTAACTCTGTGAGATGAAGTAACAGAACACAGAGCAGTTTCTCAAGCTTCTCTCCAGTTTTGAGCGGAAGATATTTCCTTTTTCACCATAGCCCTCTATGGGCTTCCAAATATCCTTTGCCAATTCCACAAGAACAGCCTTAGCGAAAGGCTTCTTGAAGGAAAGATGTAACTCTGTGAGATGAAGTAACAGAACACAGAGCAGTTTCTCAAGCTTCTTTCAGTTTTGAGCGGAAGATATTTCCTTTTTCACCATAGGCCTCTAAGGGCTTCCAAATATCACTTTGCCAATTCCACAAGAACAGCCTTAGCGAAAGGCTTCTTGAAGGAAAGATGTAACTCTGTGAGATGAATTAACAGAACATAGAGCAGTTTCTCAAGCTTCTTTCCAGTTTTGAGCGGAAGATATTTCCTTTTTCACCGTAGCCCTCTATGGGCTTCCAAATATCACTTTGCCAATTCCACAAGAACAGCCTTAGCGAAAGGCCTCTTGAAGGAAAGATGTAACTCTGTGAGATGAATTAACAGAACACAGAGCAGTTTCTCAGAAAGCTTCTTTCAGTTTTGAGCGGAAGATATTTCCTTTTACACCATCGCTCTCTAAGGGCTTCCAAATATCCTTTGCCAATTCCACAAGAACGGCCTTAGCGAAGGCTTCTTGAAGGAAAGATGTAACTCTGGGAGATGAATTAACAGAACACAGAGCAGTTTGTCAAGCTTCTTTCCAGTTTTGAGCGGAAGATATTTCCTTTTCACCATAGCCCTCTATGGGCTTCCAAATATCTCTTTGCCAATTCCACAAGAACAGCCTTAGCGAAAGGCAGCTTGAAGGAAAGATGTAAGTCTGTGAGATGAATTAACAGAACACAGAGCAGTTTCTCAAGCTTCTCTATAGTTTTGAGCGGAAGATATTTCCTTTTCACCGTAGCCCTCTATGGGCTTCCAAATATCACTTTGCCAATTCCACAAGAACAGCCTTAGCGAAAGGCTTCTGAAGGAAAGATGTAACTCTGTGAGATGAGTAACAGAACACAGAGCAGTTTGTCAAGCTTCTTTCCAGTTTTCAACGGAAGATATTTCCTTTTCACCATAGCCCTCTATGGGCTTCAAATATCCTTTTCCAATTCCACAAGAACAGCCTTAGCGAAGGCTTCTTGAAGGAAAGATGTAACTCTGTGAGATGAATTAACAGAACACAGAGCAGTTTCTCAAGCTTCTTTCCAGTTTTGAGCGGAAGATATTTCCTTTTCACCATAGCCCTATATGGGCTTCCAAATATCCTTTGCCAATTCCACAAGAACAGCCTTAGCGAAAGGCTTCTTGAAGGAAAGATGTAACTCTGTGAGATGAGTAACAGAACACAGAGCAGTTTCTCAAGCTTCTTTCCAGTTTTGAGCGGAAGATATTTCCTTTTCACCTGCCAACCCTTCTATGGGCTTCCAAATATCCTTTGCCAATTCCACAAGAACAGCCTTAGCGAAGGCTTCTTGAAGGAAAGATGTAACTCTGTGAGATGAAGTAACAGAACACAGAGAAGTTTCTCAGAAAGCTTCTTTCCAGTATTGAACGGAAGATATTTTTCACCATAGCCTTCTATGGGCTTCCAAATATCCTTTGCTAATTCCACAAGAACAGCCTTAGCGAAAGGCTTCTTGAAGGAAAGATGTAACTCTGTGAGATGAAGTAACAGAACACAGAGCAGTTTTCAGAAAGCTTCTTCCAGTTTTGAACGGAAGATATTTCCTTTTCACCATAGCCTCTATGGGCTTCCAAATATCCTTTGCCAATTCCACAAGAACAGCCTTAGCGAAGGCTTCTTGAAGGAAAGATGTAACTCTGTGAGATGAAGTAACAGAACACAGAGCAGTTTCTCAGAAAGCTTCTTTCCAGTTTTGAACGGAAGATATTTCCTTTTTCACCATAGGCCTCTATGGGCTTCCAAATATCACTTTGCCAATTCCACAAGAACAGCCTTAGCGAAAGGCTTCTTGAAGGAAAGATGTAACTCTGTGAGATGAATTAACAGAATATAGAGCAGTTTTCAGAAAGCTTCCAGTTTTGAACGGAAGATATTTCCTTTTTCACCATAGCCTCTATGGGCTTCCAAATATCACTTGCCAATTCCACAAGAACAGCCTTAGCGAAAGGCCTCTTGAAGGAAAGATGTAACTCTGTGAGATGAATTAACAGAACACAGAGCAGTTTCTCAAGCTTCTTTCAGTTTTGAGCGGAAGATATTTCCTTTTCACCATAGCCCTCTAAGGGCTTCCAAATATCCTTTGCCAATTCCACAAGAACAGCCTTAGCGAAAGGCTTCTTGAAGGAAAGATGTAACTCTGGGAGATGAATTAACAGAACATAGAGCAGTTTTCAGAAAGCTTCTTCCAGTTTTGAACGGAAGATATTTCCTTTTCACCATAGCCCTCTATGGGCTTCCAAATATCTCTTTGCCAATTCCACAAGAACAGCCTTAGCGAAAGGCTTGAAGGAAAGATGTAACTCTGTGAGATGAATTAACAGAACACAGAGCAGTTTCTCAGAAAGCTTCTCTATAGTTTTGAACGGAAGATATTTCCTTTTCACCATAGCCTCTATGGGCTTCCAAATATCACTTTGCTAATTCCACAAGAACAGCCTTAGCGAAAGGCTTCTTGAAGGAAAGATGTAACTCTGTGAGATGAAGTAACAGAACACAGAGCAGTTTCTCAGAAAGCTTCCAGTTTTCAACGGAAGATATTTCCTTTTTCACCATAGCCCTCTATGGGCTTCCAAATATCCCTTTTCCAATTCCACAAGAACAGCCTTAACGAAAGGCTTCTTGAAGGGAAAGATGTAACTCTGTGAGATGAAGTAACATAACACGGAGCAGTTTCTCAGAATGCTTCTTTCCAGTTTAGAAAAGAAGATATTTCGTTTTTCACCATAGCCCTCTATGGGCTTCCAAATATCCCTTTGCCAATTCCACAAGGACAGCCTTAGCGAAAGGCTTCTTGAAGGGAAAGATGTAACTCTGTGAGATGATGTAACAGAACACAGAGCAGTTTCTAAGAAAGCTTCTTTCCAGTTTTGAACCGAATATATTTCCTTTTTCACCATAGCCCTCTAGGGGCTTCCAAATATCACTTTGCCAATTCCACAAAAACAGCCTTAGCAAAAGGCTTCTTGAAGGGAAAGATGTAACTCTCTGAGATGAATTAACAGAACATAGAGCAGTTTCTCAGAAAGCTTCTTTCCAGTTTTGAACGGAAGATATTTCCTTTTTCACCATATCCCTCTATGGGCTTCCAAATATCCCTTTTCCAATTCAGCAAGAACAGCCTTAGCGAAAGGCTTCTTGAAGTTAAAGATGTAACTCTGTGAGATGAAGTGACAGAACACAGAGCAGTTTCCCAGAAAGCTTCTTTCCAGTTTCGAAAGGAAGATATTTCGATATTCAACATAGCCCTGTATGGGCTTCCAAATATCCTTTGCCAATTCCACAAGAACAGCCTTAGCGAAAGGCTGTGAAGCGAAAGATGTAACTCTGTGAGATGAAGTAACAGAACATAGAGCAGTTTCTCAGAAAGCTTCTTTCCAGTTTTGAGCGGAAGATATTTCCTTTTTCACCATATCCTCTATGGGCTTCCAAATATCCTTTGCCAATTCACAAGAACAGCCTTAGCGAAAGGCTTTGAAGTTAAAGATGTAACTCTGTGAGATGAAGTAACAGAACACAGAGCAGTTTCCCAGAAAGCTTCTTTCCAGTTTTGAAGGAAGATATTTCGATTTTCAACATAGCCCTCTATGGGCTTCCAAATATCCCTTTGCCAATTCCACAAGAACAGCCTTAGCGAAAGGCTTCTTGAAGGGAAAGATGTAACTCTGTGAGATGAATTAACAGAACACAGAGCAGTTTCTCAGAAAGCTTCTTTCCAGTATTGAACGGAAGATATTTCCTTTTTCACCATAGCCCACTATGGGCTTCCAAATATCCCTTTGCCAATTCCACAAGAACTGCCTTAGCGAAAGGCTTCTTGAAGGGAAAGATGTAACTCTGTGAGATGAAGTAACAGAACACAGAGCAGTTTCTCAGAAAGCTTCTCTCCAGTTTTGAACGGAAGATATTTCCTTTTTCAGCATAGCCCTCTATGGGCTTCCAAATATACCTTTGCCAATTCCACAAGAACAACCTTAGCGAAAGGCTTCTTGAAGGAAAAGATGTAACTCTGTGAGATGAAGTAACAGAACACAGAGCAGTTTCCCAGAAAGCTTCTTTCCAGTTTTGAGCGGAAGATATTTCCTTTTCACCATAGCCCTCTATGGGCTTCCAAATATCACTTTGCCAATTCCACAAGAACAGCCTTAGCGAAAGGCTTCTTGAAGGGAAAGATGTAACTCTGTGAGATGAAGTAACAGAACACAGAGCAGTTTCCCAGAAAGCTTCTTTCCAGTTTCGAAAGGAAGATATTTCGATTTTCAACATAGCCCTCTATGGGCTTCCAAATATCCCTTTGCCAATTCCACAAGAACAGCCTTAGCGAAAGGCTTCTTGAAGGGAAAGATGTAACTCTGTGAGATGAAGTAACAGAACACAGAGCAGTTTCTCAGAAAGCTTCTTTCCAGTTTTCAACGGAAGATATTTCCTTTTCACCATAGCCCTCTAAGGGCTTCCAAATATCACTTTGCCAATTCCACAAGAACAGCCTTAGCGAAAGGCTTCTTGAAGGGAAAGATGTAACTCTGTGAGATGAAGTAACAGAACACAGAGCAGTTTCTCAGAAAGCTTCTTTCCAGTTTTCAACGGAAGATATTTCCTTTTCACCATAGCCCTCTAAGGGCTTCCAAATATCACTTTGCCAATTCCACAAGAACAGCCTTAGCGAAAGGCTTCTTGAAGGAAAGATGTAACTCTGTGAGATGAGTAACAGAACACAGAGCAGTTTCTCAGAAAGCTTCTTTCCAGTTTTCAACGGAAGATATTTCCTTTTCACCATAGCCCTCTAGGGGCTTCCAAATATCCTTTTCCAATTCCACAAGAACAGCCTTAGCGAAAGGCTTCTTGAAGGAAAGATGTAACTCTGTGAGATGAGTAACAGAACACAGAGCAGTTTCTCAAGCTTCTCTCCAGTTTTGAACGGAAGATATTTCCTTTTCACCATAGCCCTCTATGGGCTTCAAATATCCTTTGCCAATTCCACAAGAACAGCCTTAGCGAAAGGCTTCTTGAAGGAAAGATGTAACTCTGTGAGATGAAGTAACAGAACATAGAGCAGTTTCTCAAGCTTCTTTCCAGTTTTGAACGGAAGATATTTCCTTTTCACCGTAGCCCTCTATGGGCTTCCAAATATCACTTTGCCAATTCCACAAGAACAGCCTTAGCGAAAGGCTTCTTGAAGGGAAAGATGTAACTCTGTGAGATGAGTAACAGAACACAGAGCAGTTTGTCAGAAAGCTTCTTTCCAGTTTTCAACGGAAGATATTTCCTTTTCACCATAGCCTCTATGGGCTTCAAATATCCTTTTCCAATTCCACAAGAACAGCCTTAGCGAAAGGCTTTGAAGGAAAGATGTAACTCTGTGAGATGAATTAACAGAACACAGAGCAGTTTCTCAGAAAGCTTCTTTCCAGTTTTGAACGGAAGATATTTTTTCACCATAGCCCTCTATGGGCTTCCAAATATCACTTTGCCAATTCCACAAGAACAGCCTTAGCGAAAGGCTCTTGAAGGAAAGATGTAACTCTGTGAGATGAAGTAACAGAACACAGAGCAGTTTCTCAGAAAGCTTCTCTCCAGTTTTGAACGGAAGATATTTCCTTTTCACCATAGCCCTCTATGGGCTTCCAAATATCCTTTGCCAATTCCACAAGAACAGCCTTAGCGAAAGGCTTCTTGAAGGAAAGATGTAACTCTGTGAGATGAAGTAACAGAACACAGAGCAGTTTCTCAGAAAGCTTCTTTCCAGTTTTGAACCGAATATATTTCCTTTTCACCATAGCCCTCTATGGGCTTCCAAATATCACTTTGCCAATTCCACAAAACAGCCTTAGCGAAAGGCTCTTGAAGGAAAGATGTAACTCTGTGAGATGAATTAACAGAACACAGAGCAGTTTCTCAAGCTTCTTTCCAGTTTTCAACGGAAGATATTTCCTTTTCACCATAGCCTCTATGGGCTTCCAAATATCCTTTCCAATTCCACAAGAACAGCCTTAGCGAAAGGCTTCTTGAAGGAAAGATGTAACTCTGTGAGATGAATTAACAGAACACAGAGCAGTTTCTCAGAAAGCTTCTCTCCAGTTTTGAACGGAAGATATTTTTCACCATAGCCCTCTATGGGCTTCCAAATATCACTTTGCCAATTCCACAAGAACAGCCTTAGCGAAAGGCTTCTTGAAGGAAAGATGTAACTCTGTGAGATGAAGTAACAGAACACAGAGCAGTTTCTCAGAAAGCTTCTTCCAGTTTTGAACGGAAGATATTTCCTTTTACACCATCGCCTCTAAGGGCTTCCAAATATCCTTTGCCAATTCCACAAGAACAGCCTTAGCGAAAGGCTTTGAAGGAAAGATGTAACTCTGTGAGATGAAGTAACAGAACACAGAGCAGTTTCTCAGAAAGCTTCTTTCCAGTTTTGAACGGAAGATATTTCCTTTTCACCATAGCCTCTATGGGCTTCCAAATATCCTTTGCCAATTCCACAAGAACAGCCTTAGCGAAAGGCTTCTTGAAGGAAAGATGTAACTCTGTGAGATGAATTAACAGAACACAGAGCAGTTTCTCAAGCTTCTTTCCAGTTTTGAACCGAATATATTTCTTTTTCACCATAGCCCTCTATGGGCTTCAAATATCACTTTGCCAATTCCACAAAACAGCCTTAGCAAAAGGCTTCTTGAAGGAAAGATGTAAGTCTGTGAGATGAATTAACAGAACATAGAGCAGTTTCTCAAGCTTCTTTCCAGTTTTGAACGGAAGATATTTCCTTTTCACCATAGCCTCTATGGGCTTCCAAATATCCTTTCCAATTCCACAAGAACAGCCTTAGCGAAAGGCTTCTTGAAGGAAAGATGTAACTCTGTGAGATGAGTAACAGAACACAGAGCAGTTTCTCAGAAAGCTTCTTTCCAGTTTTGAGCGGAAGATATTTCCTTTTCACCATAGCCCTCTATGGGCTTCCAAATATCACTTTGCCAATTCCACAAGAACAGCCTTAGCGAAAGGCTTCTTGAAGGAAAGATGTAACTCTGTGAGATGAATCAACAGAACATAGAGCAGTTTCTCAGAAAGCTTCTTTCCAGTTTTGAACGGAAGATATTTCCTTTTCACCATAGCCTCTATGGGCTTCCAAATATCCTTTCCAATTCCACAAGAACAGCCTTAGCGAAAGGCTTGAAGGAAAGATGTAACTCTGTGAGATGAAGTAACAGAACACAGAGCAGTTTCTCAGAAAGCTTTTTTCCAGTTTTGAGCGGAAGATATTTCCTTTTCACCGTAGCCCTCTATGGGCTTCCAAATATCACTTTGCCAATTCCACAAGAACAGCCTTAGCGAAGGCTTCTTGAAGGAAAGATGTAACTCTGTGAGATGAATTAACAGAACACAGAGCAGTTTTCAGAAAGCTTCTCTCCAGTTTTGAACGGAAGATATTTCCTTTTCACCATAGCCCTCTATGGGCTTCCAAATATCCTTTGCCAATTCCACAAGAACAGCCTTAGCGAAAGGCTTCTTGAAGGAAAGATGTAACTCTGTGAGATGAATTAACAGAACACAGAGCAGTTTCTCAGAAAGCTTCTTTCCAGTTTTGAACGGAAGATATTTCCTTTTCACCATAGCCCTCTATGGGCTTCCAAATATCACTTTGCCAATTCCACAAGAACAGCCTTAGCGAAGGCTTCTTGAAGGAAAGATGTAACTCTGTGAGATGAAGTAACAGAACACAGAGCAGTTTCTCAGAAAGCTTCTTTCCAGTTTTGAACCGAATATATTTCCTTTTCACCATAGCCCTCTATGGGCTTCCAAATATCACTTTGCCAATTCCACAAAACAGCCTTAGCGAAAGGCTTCTTGAAGGAAAGATGTAACTCTGTGAGATGAAGTAACAGAACATAGAGCAGTTTCTCAGAAAGCTTCTTTCCAGTTTTGAGCGGAAGATATTTCCTTTTCACCATAGCCTCTATGGGCTTCCAAATATCACTTTGCCAATTCCACAAGAACAGCCTTAGCGAAAGGCTTCTTGAAGGAAAGATGTAACTCTGTGAGATGAATTAACAGAACATAGAGCAGTTTTCAGAAAGCTTCTTCCAGTTTTGAACGGAAGATATTTCCTTTTCACCATAGCCCTCTATGGGCTTCCAAATATCACTTTGCCAATTCCACAAGAACAGCCTTAGCGAAAGGCCTCTTGAAGGAAAGATGTAACTCTGTGAGATGAATTAACAGAACACAGAGCAGAAAGCTTCTTCCAGTTTTGAACGGAAGATATTTCCTTTTCACCATAGCCCTCTAAGGGCTTCCAAATATCCTTTGCCAATTCCACAAGAACAGCCTTAGCGAAAGGCTTTGAAGGGAAAGATGTAACTCTGGGAGATGAATTAACAGAACATAGAGCAGTTTTTCAGAAAGCTTCTTTCCAGTTTTGAACGGAAGATATTTCCTTTTTCACCATAGCCCTCTATGGGCTTCCAAATATCTCTTTGCCAATTCCACAAGAACAGCCTTAGCGAAAGGCCGCTTGAAGGGAAAGATGTAAGTCTGTGAGATGAATTAACAGAACACAGAGCAGTTTCTCAGAAAGCTTCTCTATAGTTTTGAACGGAAGATATTTCCTTTTTCACCGTAGCCCTCTATGGGCTTCCAAATATCACTTTGCCAATTCCACAAGAACAGCCTTAGCGAAAGGCTTCTTGAAGGGAAAGATGTAACTCTGTGAGATGAAGTAACAGAACACAGAGCAGTTTGTCAGAAAGCTTCTTTCCAGTTTTCAACGGAAGATATTTCCTTTTCACCATAGCCCTATGGGCTTCCAAATATCCTTTCCAATTCCACAAGAACAGCCTTAACGAAAGGCTTCTTGAAGGAAAGATGTAACTCTGTGAGATGAAGTAACAGAACACAGAGCAGTTTCTCAGAAAGCTTCTTCCAGTTTTGAGCGGAAGATATTTCGTTTTCACCATAGCCCTCTATGGGCTTCCAAATATCCTTTGCCAATTCCACAAGAACAGCCTTAGCGAAAGGCTTCTTGAAGGAAAGATGTAACTCTGTGAGATGAAGTAACAGAACACAGAGCAGTTTCTCAGAAAGCTTCTTCCAGTTTTGAACGGAAGATATTTCCTTTTTCACCATAGCCTCTATGGGCTTCCAAATATCCTTTGCCAATTCCACAAGAACAACCTTAGCGAAAGGCTTGAAGGAAAGATGTAACTCTGTGAGATGACGTAACAGAAGACAGAGCAGTTTCTCAGAAAGCATCTTTCCAGTTTTGAACGGAAGATATTTCCTTTTTCACCATAGCCTCTATGGGCTTCCAAATATCACTTGCCAATTCCACAAGAACAGCCTTAGCGAAAGGCTTCTTGAAGGGAAAGATGTAACTCTGTGAGATGAAGTAACAGAACACAGAGCAGTTTCTCAGAAAGCTTCTTTCCAGTTTTGAAGGAAGATATTTCGTTTTCACCATAGCCTCTATGGGCTTCCAAATATCACTTTGCCAATTCCACAAGAACAGCCTTAGCGAAAGGCTTCTTGAAGGAAAGATGTAACTCTGTGAGATGAAGTAACAGAACACAGAGCAGTTTCTCAGAAAGCTTCTTTCCAGTTTTGAACGAAGATATTTTTTTTCACCATAGCCTCCAAGGGGTTCCAAATATCACTTTGCTAATTCCACAAGAACAGCCTTAGCGAAAGGCTTCTTGTAGGAAAGATGTAACTCTGAGATGAATTAACAGAACACAGAGCAGTTTCTCAGAAAGCTTCTTTCCAGTTTTCAACGGAAGATATTTCCTTTTTCACCATAGCCCTATGGGCTTCCAAATATCCTTTCCAATTCCACAAGAACAGCCTTAGCGAAAGGCTTCTTGAAGGGAAAGATGTAACTCTGTGAGATGAAGTAACAGAACACAGAGCAGTTTCTCAGAAAGCTTCTTCCAGTTTTGAACGGAAGATATTTCCTTTTTCACCATAGCCTCTATGGGCTTCCAAATATCCTTTGCCAATTCCACAAGAACAGCCTTAGCGAAAGGCTTCTTGAAGGAAAGATGTAACTCTGTGAGATGAAGTAACAGAACATAGAGCAGTTTCTCAGAAAGCTTCTTTCCAGTTTTGAACGGAAGATATTTCCTTTTTCACCATAGCCCTATGGGCTTCCAAATATCACTTTGCCAATTCCACAAGAACAGCCTTAGCGAAAGGCTTCTTGAAGGGAAAGATGTAACTCTGTGAGATGAAGTAACAGAACACAGAGCAGTTTGTCAGAAAGCTTCTTTCCAGTTTTGAACGAAGATATTTCCTTTTTCACCATAGCCCTCTATGGGCTTCCAAATATCCTTTTCCAATTCCACAAGAACAGCCTTAGCGAAAGGCTTCTTGAAGGAAAGATGTAACTCTGTGAGATGAATTAACAGAACACAGAGCAGTTTCTCAGAAAGCTTCTTTCCAGTTTTGAACGGAAGATATTTTTTCACCATAGCCCTCTATGAGCTTCCAAATATCACTTTGCTAATTCCACAAGAACAGCCTTAGCGAAAGGCTTCTTGAAGGGAAAGATGTAACTCTGTGAGATGAAGTAACAGAACACAGAGCAGTTTCTCAGAAAGCTTCTCTCCAGTTTTGAACGGAAGATATTTCCTTTTTCACCATAGCCTCTATGGGCTTCAAATATCCTTTGCCAATTCCACAAGAAGAGCCTTAGCGAAAGGCTTTGAAGGAAAGATGTAACTCTGTGAGATGAAGTAACAGAACACAGAGCAGTTTCTCAGAAAGCTTCTTTCCAGTTTTGAACGGAAGATATTTTTTCACCATAGCCCTCTAAGGGCTTCCAAATATCACTTTGCCAATTCCACAAAACAGCCTTAGCGAAAGGCTTTTGAAGGAAAGATGTAACTCTGTGAGATGAATTAACAGAACACAGAGCAGTTTCTCAGAAAGCTTCTTTCCAGTTTACAACGGAAGATATTTCCTTTTCACCATAGCCTCTATGGGCTTCCAAATATCCTTTTCCAATTCCACAAGAACAGCCTTAGCAAAAGGCTTCTTGAAGGGAAAGATGTAACTCTGTGAGATGAATTAACAGAACACAGAGCAGTTTCTCAGAAAGCTTCTCTCCAGTTTTGAACGGAAGATATTTTTCACCATAGCCCTCTATGGGCTTCCAAATATCACTTTGCTAATTCCACAAGAACAGCCTTAGCAAAAGGCTTCTTGAGGGAAAGATGTAACTCTGTGAGATGAAGTAACAGAACACAGAGCAGTTTCAGAAAGCTTCTCCAGTTTTGAACGGAAGATATTTCCTTTTCACCATAGCCCTATGGGCTTCCAAATATCCTTTGCCAATTCCACAAGAACAGCCTTAGCGAAAGGCTTCTTGAAGGAAAGATGTAACTCTATGAGATGAAGTAACAGAACACAGAGCAGTTTCTCAGAAAGCTTCTTTCCAGTTTTGAACGGAAGATATTTCCTTTTTCACCGTAGCCCTCTATGGGCTTCCAAATATCCTTTGCCAATTCCACAAGAACAGCCTTAGCGAAAGGCTTCTTGAAGGAAAGATGTAACTCTGTGAGATGAAATAACAGAACACAGAGCAGTTTCTCAGAAAGCTTCTTTCCAGTTTTGAACCGAAGATATTTCCTTTTTCACCATAGCCTCTATGGGCTTCCAAATATCACTTTGCCAATTCCACAAAACAGCCTTAGCAAAGGCTTCTTGAAGGGAAAGATGTAAGTCTCTGAGATGAATTAACAGAACATAGAGCAGTTTCTCAGAAAGCTTTTTCTAGTTTTGAACGGAAGATATTTCCTTTTTCACCATATCCCTCTATGGGCTTCCAAATATCCCTTTTCCAATTCCACAAGAACAGCCTTAGCAAAGGCTTCTTGAAGGAAAGATGTAACTCTGAGATGAAGTAACAGAACACAGAGCAGTTTCTCAGAAAGCTTTTTCCAGTTTTGAACGGAAGATATTTCCTTTTTCACCATAGCCCTCTATGGGCTTCCAAATATCACTTGCCAATTCCACAAGAACAGCCTTAGCGAAAGGCTTCTTGATGGGAAAGATGTAACTCTGTGAGATGAATCAACAGAACATAGAGCAGTTTCTCAGAAAGCTTTTTCCAGTTTTGAACGGAAGATATTTTTCACCATAGCCCTCTATGGGCTTCCAAATATCCCTTTTCCAATTCCACAAGAACAGCCTTAGCGAAAGGCTTTTGAAGGGAAAGATGTAACTCTGTGAGATGAAGTAACAGAACACAGAGCAGTTTCTCAGAAAGCTTTTTAGTTTTGAACGGAAGATATTTCCTTTTTCACCATAGCCCTCCATGGGCTTCCAAATATCACTTTGCCAATTCCACAAGAACAGCCTTAGCGAAAGGCTTCTTGAAGGGAAAGATGTAACTCTGTGAGATGAATTAACAGAACACAGAGCAGTTTCAGAAAGCTTTCCAGTTTTGATCGGAAGATATTTCCTTTTCACCATAGCCCTCTATGGGCTTCCAAATATCACTTTGCCAATTCCACAAGAACAGACTTAGCGAAAGGCTTCTTGAAGGAAAGATGTAACTCTGTGAGATGAATTAACAGAACACAGAGCAGTTTCTCAGAAAGCTTCTTTCCAGTTTTGAACGGAAGATATTTCCTTTTTCACCATAGCCCTCTATGGGCTTCCAAATATCACTTTGCCAATTCCACAAGAACAGCCTTAGCGAAGGCTTCTTGAAGGGAGAGATGTAACTCTGTGAGATGAACAGAACACAGAGCAGTTTCTCAGAAAGCTTCTTTCCAGTTTTGAAGATATTTCCTTTTTCACCATAGCCCTCTATGGGCTTCCAAATATCACTTTGCCAATTCCACAAAACAGCCTTAGCGAAAGGCTTCTTGAAGGGAAAGATGTAACTCTGTGAGATGAAGTAACAGAACAGAGCAGTTTCTCAGAAAGCTTTTTCCAGTTTTGAACGGAAGATATTTTTTCACCATAGCCTCTATGGGCTTCCAAATATCACTTTGCCAATTCCACAAGAACAGCCTTAGCGAAAGGCTTCTTGAAGGAAAGATGTAACTCTGAGATGAATTAACAGAACATAGAGCAGTTTTTCAGAAAGCTTCTTTCCAGTTTTGAACGGAAGATATTTCCTTTTTCACCATAGCCTCTATGGGCTTCCAAATATCCTTTGCCAATTCCACAAGAACAGCCTTAGCAAAAGGCTTGAAGGAAAGATGTAACTTTGTGAGATGAAGTAACAGAACACAGAGCAGTTTCTCAGAAAGGTTCTTTCCAGTTTTGAACGGAAGATATTTCCTTTTTCACCATAGCCCTTTATGGGCTTCCAAATATCACTTTGCCAATTCCACAAGAACAGCCTTAGCGAAAGGCTTCTTGAAGGGAAATCTGTAACTCTGTGAGATGAATTAACAGAACACAGAGCAGTTTCTCAGAAAGCTTCTTCCAGTTTTGAACGGAAGATATTTCCTTTTTCACCATAGCCTCTATGGGCTTCCAAATATCCTTTGCAATTCCACAAGAACAGCCTTAGCGACAGGATTCTTGAAGGGAGAGATGTAACTCTGTGAGATGAATTAACAGAACACAGAGCAGTTTCTCCGAAAGCTTCTTTCCAGTTTTGAACGGAAGATATTTCCTTTTTCACCAAAGCCCTCTATGGGCTTCCAAATATCCCTTTGCCAATTCCACAAGAACAGCCTTAGCAAAAGGTTTCTTGAAGGGAAAGATGTAACTCTGTGAGATGAGGTAACAGAACACAGAGCAGTTTCTCAGAAAGCTTCTTTCCAGTTTTGAACGGAAGATATTTCCTTTTTCACCATATCCCTCTATGGGCTTCCAAATATCACCTTGCCAATTCCACAAGAACAGCCTTAGCGAAAGGCTTCTTGAAATTAAAGATGTAACTCTGTGAGATGAAGTAACAGAACACAGAGCAGTTTCCCAGAAAGCTTCTTTCCAGTTTCGAAAGGAAGATATTTCGATATTCAACATAGCCCTGTAAGGGCTTCCAAATATCCCTTTGCCAATTCCACAAGAACAGCCTTAGCGAAAGGCTTCTTGAAGGGAAAGATGTAACTCTGTGAGATGAATTAACAGAACACAGAGCAGTTTCTCAGAAAGCTTCTTTCCAGTATTGAACGGAAGATATTTCCTTTTTCACCATAGCCCACTATGGGCTTCCAAATATCACTTTGCCAATTCCCAAGAACAGCCTTAGCGAAAGGCTTCTTGAAGGAAAGATGTAACTCTGTGAGATGAAGTAACAGAACACAGAGCAGTTTCTCAGAAAGCTTCTCTCCAGTTTTGAACGGAAGATATTTCCTTTTTCACCATAGCCTCTATGGGCTTCCAAATATCACTTTGCCAATTCCACAAGAAGAGCCTTAGCAAAGGCTTCTTGAAGGGAAAGATGTAACTCTGTGAGATGAAGTAACAGAACACAGAGCAGTTTCTCAGAAAGCTTCTCTCCAGTTTTGAGCGGAAGATATTTCCTTTTTCACCATAGCCCTCTATGGGCTTCCAAATATCCTTTGCCAATTCCACAAGAACAGCCTTAGCGAAAGGCTTCTTGAAGGGAAAGATGTAACTCTGTGAGATGAATTAACAGAACACAGAGCAGTTTCTCAAGCTTCTTTCCAGTTTTGAGCGGAAGATATTTCCTTTTCACCATAGCCCTCATGGGCTTCCAAATATCACTTTGCCAATTCCACAAGAACAGCCTTAGCGAAAGGCTTCTTGAAGGAAAGATGTAACTCTGTGAGATGAATTAACAGAACACAGAGCAGTTTCTCAGAAAGATTCTTTCCAGTTTTGAGCGGAAGATATTTCCTCTTTCACCATAGCCTCTATGGGCTTCCAAATATCCTTGCCAATTCCACAAGAACAGCCTTAGCGAAAGGCTTCTTGAAGGAAGATGTAACTCTGTGAGATGAATTAACAGAACACAGAGCAGTTTCTCAGAAAGCTTCTTTACAGTTTTGAGCGGAAGATATTTCCTTTTCACCATAGCCCTCTATGGGCTTCCAAATATCTTTTGCCAATTCTACAAGAACAGCGTTAGAGAAAGGCTTCTTGAAGGGAAAGATGTAACTCTGTGAGATGAATTAACAGAACACAGAGCAGTTTCTCAGAAAGCTTCTTTCCAGTTTTGAGCGGAAGATATTTCCTTTTTCACCATAGCCCTCTATGGGCTTCCAAATATCACTTTGCCAATTCACAAGAACAGCCTTAGCGAAAGGCTTCTTGAAGGGAAAGATGTAACTCTGTGAGATGAATTAACAGAACACAGAGCAGTTTCTCAAGCTTCTCTCCAGTTTTGAGCGGAAGATATTTCCTTTTTCACCGTAGCCCTCTATGGGCTTCCAAATATCACTTTGCCGATTCCACAAGAACAGCCTTAGCGACAAGATTCTTGAAGGGAAAGATGTAACTATGTGAGATGAATTAACAGAACACAGAGCAGTTTCTCAGAAAGCTTCTTTCCAGTTTTGAGCGGAAGATATTTCCTTTTTCACCATATCCTCTATGGGCTTCCAAATATCCCTTTGCCAATTCCACAAGAACAGCCTTACCAAAAGGCTTCTTGAAGGGAAAGATGTAACTCTGTGAGATGAGGTAACAGAACACAGAGCAGTTTCTCAGAAAGCTTCTTTCCAGGTTTGAACGGAAGATATTTCCTTTTTCACCGTAGCCCTCTATGGGCTTCCAAATATCACCTTGCCAATTCCACAAGAACAGCCTTAGCGAAAGGCTTCTTGAAGTTAAAGATGTAACTCTGTGAGATGAAGTAACAGAACACACAGCAGTTTCCCAGAAAGCTTCTTTCCAGTTTGAAAGGAAGATATTTCGATTTTCAACATAGCCCTCTATGGGCTTCCAAATATCCTTTTCCAATTCCACAAGAACAGCCTTAGCGAAGGCTTCTTGAAGGAAAGATGTAACTCTGTGAGATGAAGTAACAGAACACAGAGCAGTTTCTCAGAAAGCTTCTTTCCAGTTTTGAGCGGAAGATATTTCCTTTTCACCATAGCCCTCAACGGGCTTCCAAATATCACTTTGCCAATTCCACAAGAACAGCCAGAGGGAAAGGCTTCTTGAAGGGAAAGATGTAACTCTGTGAGATGAATCAACAGAACATAGAGCAGTTTCTCAGAAGGCTTCTTTCCAGTTTTCAACGGAAGATATTTGCTTTTTCACCATAGCCCTCTATGGGCTTCCAAATATCACTTTGCCAATTCCACAAGAACAGCCTTAGCGAAAGGGTTCTTGAAGGGAAACATGTAACTCTGTGAGATGAATTAACAGAATATAGAGCAGTTTTTCAGAAAGCTTCTTTCCAGTTTTGTTCGGAAGATATTTCCTTTTTCACCACAGCCCTCTATGGGCTTCCAAATATCACTTTGCCAATTCCACAAGAACAGCCTTAGCGAAAGGCCTCTTGAAGGGAAAGATGTAACTCTGTGAGATGAATTAACAGAACACAGAGCAGTTTCTCAAGCTTCTTTCCAGTTTTGAGCGGAAGATATTTCCTTTTCACCGTAGCCCTCTATGGGCTTCCAAATATCACTTTGCCAATTCACAAGAACAGCCTTAGCGAAAGGCTTCTTGAAGGAAAGATGTAACTCTGTGAGATGAAGTAACAGAACACAGAGCAGTTTCTCAAGCTTCTTTCCAGTTTTGAGCGGAAGATATTTCCTTTTCACCGTAGCCCTCTATGGGTTCCAAATATCACTTTGCCAATTCCACAAGAACAGCCTTAGCGAAAGGTTTCTTGAAGTAAAGATGTAACTCTTTGAGATGAAGTAACAGAACACACAGCAGTTTCCCAGAAAGCTTCTTTCCAGTTTCGAAAGGAAGATATTTCGATTTTCAACATAGCCCTCTATGGGCTTCCAAATATCCTTTTCCAATTCCACAAGAACAGCCTTAGCGAAAGGCTTCTTGAAGGGAAAGATGTAACTCTGTGAGATGAATTAACAGAACACAGAGCAGTTTCTCAGAAAGCTTCTTTCCAGTTTTGAACGGAAGATATTTCCTTTTCACCATAGCCCTCTATGGGCTTCCAAATATCACTTTGCCAATTCCACAAGAACAGCCTGAGCGAAAGGCTTGAAGGAAAGATGTAACTCTGTGAGATGAATCAACAGAACATAGAGCAGTTTCTCAGAAAGCTTCTTTCCAGTTTTGAGCGGAAGATATTTCCTTTTACCATAGCCCTCTATGGGCTTCCAAATATCACTTTGCCAATTCCACAAGAACAGCCTTAGCGAAAGGCCTCTTGAAGGAAAGATGAAACTCTGTGAGATGAATTAACAGAACACAGAGCAGTTTCTCAGAAAGCTTCTTTCCAGTTTTGAGCGGAAGATATTTCCTTTTTCACCATAGCCCTCTATGGGCTTCCAAATATCCTTTGCCAATTCCACAAGAACAGCCTTAGCGAAGGCTTCTTGAAGGAAAGATGTAACTCTGTGAGGTGAAGTAACAGAACACAGAGCAGTTTCTCAGAAAGCTTCTTTCCAGTTTTGAAAGGAAGATATTTCCTTTTACCACAGCCCTCTATGGGCTTCCAAATATCACTTTGCCAATTCCACAAGAACAGCCTTAGCGAAAGGCCTCTTGAAGGGAAAGATGAAACTCTGTGAGATGAATTAACAGAACACAGAGCAGTTTCTCAGAAAGCTTCTCCAGTTTTGAGCGGAAGATATTTCCTTTTACACCATGGCCCCTATGGGCTTCCAAATATCCTTTGCCAATTCCACAAGAACAGCCTTAGCGAAAGGCTTCTTGAAGGAAAGATGTAACTCTGTGAGGTGAAGTAACAGAACACAGAGCAGTTTCTCAGAAAGCTTCTTTCCAGTTTTGAAAGGAAGATATTTCCTTTTCACCATAGCCCTCTATGGGCTTCCAAATATCCTTTGCCAATTCCACAAGAACAGCCTTAGCGAAAGGCTTCTTGAAGGAAAGATGTAACTCTGTGAGATGAAGGAACAGAACACAGAGCAGTTTCTCAAGCTTCTTTCCAGTTTTGAATGGAAGATATTTCCTTTTCACCATAGCCCTCTATTTGCTTCCAAATATCACTTTGCCAATTCCACAAGAACAGCCTTAGCGAAAGGCTTCTTGAAGGAAAGATGTAACTCTGTGAGATGAAGTAACAGAACACAGAGCAGTTTCCCAGAAAGCTTCTTTCCAGTTTTGAAAGGAAGATATTTCCTTTTCACCATAGCCCTCTATGGGCTTCCAAATATCCTTTGCCAATTCCACAAGAACAGCCTTAGCGAAGGCTTCTTGAAGGAAAGATGTAACTCTGTGAGATGAAGTAACAGAACACAGAGCAGTTTCTCAAGCTTCTTTCCAGTTTTGAGCGGAAGATATTTCCTTTTCACCGCAGCCCTCTATGGGCTTCCAAATATCACTTTGCCAATTCCACAAGAACAGCCTTAGCGAAAGGCTTCTTGAAGGGAAAGATGTAACTCTGTGAGATGAATTAACAGAATATAGAGCAGTTTTTCAGAAAGCTTCTTTCCAGTTTTGAGCGGAAGATATTTCCTTTTCACCATAGCCCTCTATGGGCTTCCAAATATCACTTTGCCAATTCCACAAGAACAGCCTTAGCGAAAGGCCTCTTGAAGGGAAAGATGTAACTCTGTGAGATGAATTAACAGAACACAGAGCAGTTTCTCAGAAAGCTTCTCTCCAGTTTTGGACGGAAGATATTTCCTTTTCACCATAGCCCTCTATGGGCTTCCAAATATCCTTTGCCAATTCCACAAGAACAGCCTTAGCGAAGGCTTCTTGAAGGGAAAGATGTAACCCTGTGAGATGAATTAACAGAACACAGAGCAGTTTCTCAAGCTTCTTTCCAGTTTTGAGCGGAAGATATTTCCTTTTCACCATAGCCCTCTATGGGCTTCCAAATATCCTTTGCAAATTCCACAGGAACAGCCTTAGCGAAAGGCTTCTTGAAGGGAAAGATGTAACTCTGTGAGATGAAGTAACAGAACACAGAGCAGTTTCTCAGAAAGCTTCTTTCCAGTTTTGACGGAAGATATTTCCTTTTCACCATAGCCTCCAAGGGCTTCCAAATATCCTTTGCCAATTCCACAAGAACAGCCTTAGGAAAGGCTTCTTGAAGGAAAGATGTAACTTTGTGAGATGAATTAACAGAACATAGAGCAGTTTTTCAGAAAGCTTCTCTCCAGTTTTGAGCGGAAGATATTTCCTTTTACCATAGCCCTCTATGGGCTTCCAAATATCACTTTGCCAATTCCACAAGAACAGCCTTAGCGAAAGGCTTCTTGAAGGAAAGATGTAACTCTGTGAGATGAAGTAACAGAACACAGAGCAGTTTCTCAAGCTTCTTTCCAATTTTGAGCGGAAGATATTTCCTTTTCACCATAGCCCTCTATGGGCTTCCAAATATCCTTTGCCAATTCCACAAGAACAGCCTTAGCGAAGGCTTCTTGAAGGAAAGATGTAACTCTGTGAGATGAAGTAACTGAACACAGAGCAGTTTCTCAGAAAGCTTATTTCCAGTTTTGAGCGGAAGATATTTCGTTTTCACCGTAGCCCTCTATGGGCTTCCAAATATCACTTTGCCAATTCCACAGAACAGCCTTAGCGAAAGGCTTCTTGAAGGAAAGATGTAACTCTGTGAGATGAAGTAACAGAACACAGAGCAGTTTCTCAAGCTTCTTTCCAATTTTGAGCGGAAGATATTTCCTTTTCACCATAGCCCTCTATGGGCTTCCAAATATCCTTTGCCAATTCCACAAGAACAGCCTTAGCGAAGGCTTCTTGAAGGAAAGATGTAACTCTGTGAGATGAAGTAACTGAACACAGAGCAGTTTCTCAGAAAGCTTATTTCCAGTTTTGAGCGGAAGATATTTCGTTTTCACCGTAGCCCTCTATGGGCTTCCAAATATCACTTTGCCAATTCCACAGAACAGCCTTAGCGAAAGGCTTCTTGAAGGAAAGATGTAACTCTGTGAGATGAATTAACAGAACACAGAGCAGTTTCTCAGAAAGCTTCTTTCCAGTTTTGAACGGAATATATTTACTTTTTCACCATAGCCCTCTATGGGCTTCCAAATATCACTTTGCCAATTCCACAAAACAGCCTTAGCGAAAGGCTTCTTGAAGGAAAGATGTAACTCTGTGAGATGAATTAACAGAACATAGAGCAGTTTCTCAGAAAGCTTCTTTCCAGTTTTGAGCGGAAGATATTTCCTTTTCACCATAGCCCTCTATGGGCTTTCAAATATATCGCTTTTCAATTCCACAAGAACAGCCTTAGCGAAAGGCTTCTTGAAGGAAAGATGTAACTCTATGAAGTAACAGAACACAGAGCAGTTTCTCAGAAAGCTTCTTCCCAGTTTTGAACGGAAGATATTTCCTTTTTCACCGTAGCCCTCTATGGGCTTCCAAATATCACTTTGCCAATTACACAAGAACAGCCTTAGCGAAAGGCTTCTTGAAGGGAAAGATGTAACTCTGTGAGATGAATCAACAGAACACAGAGCAGTTTCTCAGAAAGCTTCTTCCCAGTTTTGAGCGGAAGATATTTCCTTTTCACCGTAGCCCTCTATGGGCTTCCAAATATCACTTTGCCAATTACACAAGAACAGCCTTAGCGAAAGGCTGTGAAGGAAAGATGTAACTCTGTGAGATGAATCAACAGAACATAGAGCAGTTTCTCAAGCTTCTTTCCAGTTTTCAACGGAAGATATTTCCTTTTCACCATAGCCCTCTATGGGCCTCCAAATATCACTTTGCCAATTCCACAAGAACAGCCTTAGCGAAAGGCCTCTTGAAGGGAAAGATGAAACTCTGTGAGATGAATTAACAGAACACAGAGCAGTTTCTCAGAAAGCTTCTCTCAGTTTTGAACGGAAGATATTTCCTTTTACCATGGCCCCTATGGGCTTCAAATATCCTTTGCCAATTCCACAAGAACAGCCTTAGCGAAAGGCTTCTTGAAGGAAAGATGTAACTCTGTGAGGTGAAGTAACAGAACACAGAGCAGTTTCTCAAAAGCTTCTTTCCAGTTTTGAAGCGGAAGATATTTCCTTTTTCACAGAGCCCTCTATGGGCTTGAAATATCACTTTGCCAATTCCACAACAACAGCCTTAGCGACAGGCTTCTTGAAGGGAAAGATGTAACTCTGTGAGATGAATTAACAGAACACAGAGCAGTTTCTCAGCTTCTTTCCAGTTTTGAACTGAATATATTTCCTTTTTCACCATAGCCCTCTATGGGCTTCCAAATATCACTTTGCCAATTCCACAAGAACAGCCTTAGCGAAAGGCTGTGAAGGAAAGATGTAACTCTGTGAGATGAAGTAACAGAACACAGAGCAGTTTCCCAGAAAAGCTTCTTTCAAGTTTTGAAAAGAAAGATATTTCGTTTTTCCCCATAGCCCTCTATGGGCTTCCAAATATCCTTTGCCAATTCCACAAGAACAGCCTTGGCGGAAGGCTTCTTGAAGGAAAGATGTAACTCTGTGAGATGAAGTAACAGAACACAGAGCAGTTTCTCAAGCTTCTTTCCAATTTTGAACAGAAGATATTTCCTTTTTCACGCAGCCCTCTATGGGCTTCCAAATATCACTTTGCCAATTCCACAAGAACAGCCTTAGCGAAAGGCTGTGAAGGAAAGAGGTAACTCTGTGAGATGAATTAACAGAATATAGAGCAGTTTTCAGAAAGCTTATTTCCAGTTTTGAACGGAAGATATTTCCTTTTTCACCATAGCCCTCATGGGCTTCCAAATATCACTTTGCCAATTCCACAAGAACAGCCTTAGCGAAAGGCTTCTTGAAGGAAAGATGTAACTCTGTGAGATGAATTAACAGAACACAGAGCAGTTTCTCAGAAACTTTTCCAGTTTTGAACGGAAGATATTTCCTTTTTCACCATCGACCTCTATGGGCTTCCAAATATCCTTTGCCAATTCCACAAGAACAGCCTTAGCGAAAGGCTTCTTGAGAGGAAAGATGTAACTCTGTGAGATGAAGTAACAGAACACAGAGCAGTTTCTCAGAAAGCTTCTTTCCAGTATTGAGCGGAAGATATTTCCTTTTTCACCATAGCCCTCTATGGGCTTCCAAATATCACTTTGCCAATTCCACAAGAACAGCCTTAGCGAAAGGCTGTGAAGGGAAAGATGTAACTCTGTGAGATGAATTAACAGAACACAGAGCACTTTCTCAGAAAGCTTCTTTCCAGTTTTGAGCGGAAGATATTTCCTTTTTCACCATAGCCTCTCTATGGGCTTCCAATATCACTTTGCCAACTCCACAAGAACAGCCTTAGCGAGGAAGGCTGTGAAGGAAAGATGTAACTCTGTGGGATGAATTAACAGAACACAGACCAGTTTCTCAGAAAGATTCTTTCCAGTTTTGAGCGGAAGATATTTCCTTTTTCACCATAGCCCTCTATGGGCTTCCAAATATCCTTTGCCAATTCCACAAGAACAGCCTTAGCGAAAGGCTTCTTGAAGGGAAGATGTAACTCTGTGAGATGAATTAACAGAACACAGAGCAGTTTCTCAGAAAGCTTCTTTCCAGTTTTGAGCGGAAGATATTTCCTTTTTCACCATAGCCCTCTATGGGCTTCCAAATATCCTTTGCCAATTCTACATGAACAGCCTTGGCGAGGAAACTGCTTGAAGGGAAAGATGTAACTCTGTGAGATTAATTAACAGAACACAGAGCAGTGTCTCAGAAAGCTTCTTTCCAGTTTTGACGGAAGATATTTCCTTTTTCACCATAGCCCTCTATGGGCTTCCAAATATCACTTTGCCAATTCCACAAGAACAGCCTTAGCGAAAGGCTTCTTGAAGGAAAGATGTAACTCTGTGAGCTGAAGTAACAGAACAGAGCAGTTTCTCAGAAAGCTTCATTCCAGTTTCGAAAGGAAGATATTTTTTTCACCATAGCCCTCTAGGGCTTCCAAATATCCTTTGCCAATTCCACAAGAACAGCCTTAGCGAAAGGCTTCTTGAAGGAAAGATGTAACTTTGTGAGATGAAGAAACAGAACACAGAGCAGTTTCTCAGAAAGCTTCTTTCCAGTTTTGAACGGAAGATATTTCCTTTTTCACCGACGCCCTCTATGGGCTTCCAAATATCACTTTGCCAATTCCACAAGAACAGCCTTAGCGAAAGGCTTCTTGAAGGGAAAGATGTAACTCTGTGAGATGAATTAACAGAACACAGAGCAGTTTCTCAGAAAGCTTCTCTCCACTTTTGAACGGAAGATATTTCCTTTTTCACCGTAGCCCTCTATGGGCTTCCAAATATCACTTTGGCAATTCCACAAGAACAGCCTTAGCGACAAGGTTCTTGAAGGGAAAGATGTAACTCTGTGAGATGAATTAACAGAACACAGAGCAGTTTCTCAGAAAGCTTCTTTCCAGTTTTGAACGGAAGATATTTCCTTTTTCACCATAGCCCTCTATGGGCTTCCAAATATCCCTTTGCCAATTCCACAAGAACAGCCTTAGCAAAAGGCTTTTTGAAGGGAAAGATGTAACTCTGTGAGATGAGGTAACAGAACACAGAGCAGTTTCTCAGAAAGCTTCTTTCCAGTTTTGAACGGAAGATATTTCCTTTTTCACCGCAGCCCTCTATGGGCTTCCAAATATCACCTTGCCAATTCCACAAGAACAGCCTTAGCGAAAGGCTTCTTGAAGTTAAAGATGTAACTCTGTGAGATGAGTAACAGAACACAGAGCAGTTTCCCAAAGCTTCTTTCCAGTTTCGAAGGAAGATATTTCGATATTCAACATAGCCCTGTATGGGCTTCAAATATCCCTTTACCAATTCCACAACAACAGCCTTGGCGAAGGAAGGCTTCTTGAAGGAAAGATGTAACTCTGTGAGATGAATTAACAGAACACAGAGCAGTTTCTCAAGCTTCTTTCCAGTATTGAACGGAAGATATTTCCTTTTTCACCATAGCCCACTATGGGCTTCCAAATATCCTTTTCCAATTCCACAAGAACAGCCTTAGCGAAAGGCTTCTTGAAGGGAAAGATGTAACTCTGTGAGATGAACAGAACACAGAGCAGTTTCTCAGAAAGCTTCTTTCCAGTTTTGAAAGGAAGATATTTCGTTTTTCACCATAGCCCTCTATGGGCTTCCAAATATCACTTTGCCAATTCCACAAGAACAGCCTTAGCGAAAGGCTTCTTGAAGGGAAAGATGTAACTCTGTGAGATGAAGGAACAGAACACAGAGCAGTTTCTCAGAAAGCTTTTTTCCAGTTTTGGACGGAAGATATTTCCTTTTACACCATCGACCTCTATGGGCTTCCAAATATCCCTTTGCCAATTCCACAAGAACGGCCTTAGCGAAAGGCTTCTTGGAGGGAAAGATGTAACTCTGTGAGATGAAGTAACAGAACACAGAGCAGTTTCTCAGAAAGCTTCTTTCCAGTTTTGAACGGAAGATATTTCCTTTTTCACCATAGCCCTCTATGGGCTTTCAAATATCACTTTGCCAATTCCACAAGAACAGCCTTAGCGAAAGGCTTCTTGAAGGGAAAGATGTAACTCTGTGAGATGAAGTAACAGAACAGGGAGCAGTTTCCCAGAAAGCTTCTTTCCAGTTTCGAAAGGAAGATATTTCACCATAGCCCTCTATGGGCTTCCAAATATCCTTTGCCAATTCCACAAGAACAGCCTTAGCGAAAGGCTTCTTGAAGGAAAGATGTAACTTTGTGAGATGAAGTAACAGAACACAGAGCAGTTTCTCAGAAAGCTTCTTCCAGTTTTGAGCGGAAGATATTTCCTTTTTTATAGCCCTCTATGGGCTTCCAAATATCCTTTGCCAATTCCACAAGAACAGCCTTAGCGAAAGGCTTCTTGAAGGAAAGATGTAACTCTGTGAGATGAATTAACAGAACACAGAGCAGTTTCTCAGAAAGCTTCTCCACTTTTGAGCGGAAGATATTTCCTTTTTCACGTAGCCCTCTATGGGCTTCCAAATATCACTTTGGCAATTCCACAAGAACAGCCTTAGCGACAAGATTCTTGAAGGAAAGATGTAACTCTGTGAGATGAACAGAACACAGAGCAGTTTCTCAGAAAGCTTCTTTCCAGTTTTGAACGGAAGATATTTCCTTTTTCACCATAGCCCTCTATGGGCTTCCAAATATCCTTTGCCAATTCCACAAGAACAGCCTTAGCAAAAGGC
>JAKFHT010000511.1:0-59060 GCA_023783455.1 Erythrocebus patas | reverse complement strand
ATGGTGAAAAAGTAAATATCTTCCGTCAAAACTGGAAAGAAGCTTTCTGAGAAACTGCTCTGTGTTCTGTTAATTCATCTCACAGAGTTACATCTTTCCTTCAAGAAGCCTTTCGCTAAGGCTCTTCTTGTGGAATTGGCAAAGGATATTTGCAAGCCCATAGAGCCCTATGTTGAAAAAGGAAATATCTTCCGTTCAAAACTGGAAAGAAACTTTCTGAGAAACTGCTCTGTGTTCTGTGAATTCATCTCACAGAGTTACATCTTTCCTTCAGAAGCCTTTCGCTAAGGCTGTTCTTGTGGAATTGGAAAAGGGATATTTGGAAGCCCTTAGAGGGCTATGGTGAAAAGGAAATATCTTCCGCTCAAAACTGGAAAGAAGCTTTCTGAGAAACTGCTCCGTGTTCTGTGAATTCATCTCACAGAGTTACATCTTTCCTTCAAGAAGCCTTCGCTAAGGCTGTTCTTGTGGAATTGGAAAAGGGATATTTGGAAGCCCTTAGAGGGCTATGGTGAAAAAGTAAATATCTTCCGTCAAAACTGGAAAGAAGCTTTCTGAGAAACTGCTCTGTGTTCTGTTAATTCATCTAACAGAGTTACATCTTTCCTTCAAGAAGCCTTTCGCTAAGGCTCTTCTTGTGGAATTGGCAAAGGATATTTGCAAGCCCATAGAGCCCTATGTTGAAAAAGGAAATATCTTCCGTTCAAAACTGGAAAGAAGCTTGAGAAACTGCTCTGTGTTCTGTGAATTCATCTCACAGAGTTACATCTTTCCTTCAGAAGCCTTTCGCTAAGGCTATTCTTGTGGAATTGGAAAAGGGATATTTGCAAGCCCATAGAGCCCTATGTTGAAAAAGGAAATATCTTCCGTCAAAACTGGAAAGAAGCTTACTGAGAAACTGCTCCGTGTTCTGTGAATTCATCTCACAGAGTTACATCTTTCCTTCAAGAAGCCTTCGCTAAGGCTGTTCTTGTGGAATTGGAAAAGGGATATTTGAAGCCCATAGAGCTATGGTGAAAAAAATATCTTCCGTTCAAAACTGGAAAGAAGCTTACTGAGAAACTGCTCTGTGTTCTGTTAATTCATCTCACAGAGTTACATCTTTCCTTCAAAAGCCTTTCGCTATGGCTGTTCTTGTGGAATTGGCAAAGGATATTTGGAAGCCCATAGAGGCTATGGTGAAAAGGAAATATCTTCCGTTCAAAACTGAAAGAAGCTTTCTGAGAAACTGCTCTGTGTTCTGTTAATTCATCTCACAGAGTTACATCTTTCCCTTCAAGAAGCCTTTCGCTAAGGCTGTTCTTGTGGTATTGGCAAAGGGATATTTGCAAGCCCATAGAGCCCTATGTTGAAAAAGGAAATATCTTCCGTTCAAAACTGGAAAGAAGCTTTCTGAGAAACTGCTCTGTGTTCTGTTAATTCATCTCACAGAGTTACATCTTTCCCTTCAAGAAGCTTTTCGCTAAGGCTGTTCTTCTGGAATTGGCAAAGGGATATTTGGAAGCCCATAGATGTCTATGGTGAAAAAGGAAATATCTTCCGTTCAAAACTGGAAAGAAGCTTACTGAGAAACTGCTCCGTGTTCTGTGAATTCATCTCACAGAGTTACATCTTTCCCTTCAAGAAGCCTTTCGCTATGGCTGTTCTTGTGGTATTGGCAAAGGGATATTTGGAAGCCCATAGAGGGCTATGGTGAAAAAGGAAATATCTTCCGTTCAAAACTGGAAAGAAGCTTTCTGAGAAACTGCTCTGTGTTCTGTTAATTCATCTCACAGAGTTACATCTTTCCCTTCAAGAAGCCTTTCGCTAAGGCTGTTCTTGTGGTATTGGCAAAGGGATATTTGCAAGCCCATAGAGCCCTATGTTGAAAAAGGAAATATCTTCCGTTCAAAACTGGAAAGAAGCTTTCTGAGAAACTGCTCTGTGTTCTGTTAATTCATCTCACAGAGTTACATCTTTCCTTCAAGAAGCCTTTCGCTAAGGCTGTTCTTGTGGAATTGGCAAAGGATATTTGGAAGCCCATAGAGGGCTATGGTGAAAAAGGAAATATCTTCCGTTCAAAACTGGAAAGAAGCTTTCTGAGAAACTGCTCTGTGTTCTGTTAATTCATCTCACAGAGTTACATCTTTCCCTTCAAGAAGCCTTTCGCTAAGGCTGTTCTTGTGGTATTGGCAAAGGGATATTTGGAAGCCCATAGAGGGCTATGGTGAAAAAGTAAATATCTTCCGTTCAAAACTGGAAAGAAGCTTTCTGAGAAACTGCTCTGTGTTCTGTTAATTCATCTCACAGAGTTACATCTTTCGCTTTAAGGAAGCATTTCGCTAAGGCTGTTCTTGTGGTATTGGCAAAGGGATATTTGGAAGCCCATAGAGCCCTATGTTGAAAAACAAAATATCTTCCGTTCAAAACTGGAAAGAAGCTTTCTGCGAAACTGCTCTTTGCTCTGTTAATTCATCTCACAGAGTTACATCTTTCCTTCAAGAAGCCTTTCGCTAAGGCTGTTCTTGTGGAATTGGCAAAGGGTTATTTGGAAGCCCATAGAGGGCTATGGTGAAAAAAATATCTTCCGTTCAAAACTGGAAAGAAGCTTTCTGAGAAACTGCTCTGTGTTCTGTTAATTCATCTCACAGAGTTACATCTTTCCCTTCAAGAAGCCTTTCGCTAAGGCTGTTCTTGTGGAATTGGCAAAGGGATATTTGGAAGCCCATAGATGTCTATGGTGAAAAAGGAAATATCTTCCGTTCAAAACTGGAAAGAAGCTTTCTAAGAAACTGCTCTGTGTTCTGTTACTTAATCTCACAGAGTTACATCTTTCCCTTCAAGAAGCCTTTCGCTAAGGCTGTTCTTGTGGTATTGGCAATGGGATATTTGGAAGCCCATAGAGGGCTATGGTGAAAAAGGAAATGTCTTCCGTTCAAAACTGGAAAGAAGCTTTTTGAGAAGCTGCTCTGTGTTCTGATAATTCATCCCACAGAGTTACGTCTTTCCCTTCAAGAAGCCTTTCACTAAGGATATTCTTCTGGAATTGGCAAAGTGATATTTCGAAGCCCGTAGAGGGCTATCGTGAAAAAGGAAATATCTTCCGTTCAAAACTGGAAAGAAGCTTTCTAAGAAACTGCTCTGTGTTCTGTTACTTAATCTCACAGAGTTACATCTTTCCCTTCAAGAAGCCTTTCGCTAAGGCTGTTCTTGTGGTATTGGCAATGGGATATTTGGAAGCCCATAGAGGGCTAGGGTGAAAAAGGAAATATCTTCCGTTCAAAACTGGAAAGAAGCTTTCTGAGAAACTGCTCTGTGTTCTGTTAATTCATCTCACAGAGTTACATCTTTTCCTTCAAGAAGTCTTTCGCTTAGGCTGTTCTTGTGGAATTGGAAAAGGGATATTTGGAAGCCCATAGAGGTCTATGTTGAAAAAGGAAATATCTTCCGTTCAAAACTGGAAAGAAGCTTTATGAGAAACTGCTGTGTGTTCTGTTAATTCATCTCACAGAGTTACATCTTTCCCTTCAAGAAGCCTTTCGCTAAGGCTGTTCTTGTGAAATTGGCAAAGGGATATTTGGAGGCCCATAGATGGCTATGGTGAAAAAGGAAATATCTTCCGTTCAAATCTGGATAGAAGCTTACTGAGAAACTGCTCCGTGTTCTGTGAATCCATCTCACAGAGTTACATCTTTCCCTTCAAGAAGCCTTTCACTAAGGCTGTTCTTCTGCAATTGGCAAAGTGATATTTGGAAGCCCTTAGAGGGGTATAGTGAAAAAGGAAATATCTTCCGTTCAAAACTGGAAAGAAGCTCTCTGAGAAACTGCTCTGTGTTCTGTTAATTCATCTGACAGAGTCACATCTTTCCCTTCAAGAAGACTTTCGCTAAGACTGTTCTTGTACTATTGGCAAAGTGATATTTGGAAGCCCATAGAGGACTATGTTGAAAAAGGAAATATCTTCCGTTGAAAACTGGAAAGAAGCTTTCTGAGAAACTGCTCTGTGTTCTGTGAATTCATCTCACAGAGTTACATCTTTCCCTTCAAGAAGCCTTTCGCTAAGGCTGTTCTTGTGGAATTCGTAAAGGGATATTTGGAAGCCCATAAAGGGCTACGTTGAAAAAGGTAATATCTTCCGTTCAAAACTGGAAAGAAGCTTTCTGAGAAACTGCTCTGTGTTCTGTGAATTCATCTCACAGAGTTACACCTTTCCCTTCAAGAACCCTTTCGGTAAGGCTGTTCTTGTGGAATTGGCACAGAGATATTTGGAAGCCCATAGAGGGCTATGGTGAAAAAGGATATACCTTCCGTTCAAAACCGGAAAGAAGCTTTCTGAGAAACTGCTCTGTGTTCTGTGAATTCATCTCACAGAGTTACATCTTTCTCTTCAAGAACCCTTTCGCTAAGGCTGTTCTTGTGGAATTGGCACAGAGATATTTGGAAGCCCATAGAGGGCTATGGTGAAAAAGGATATACCTTCCGTTCAAAACCGGAAAGAAGCTTACTGAGAAACTGCTCCGTGTTCTGTGAATTCATCTCACAGAGTTACATCTTTCCCTTCAAGAAGCCTTTCGCTAAGGCTGTTCTTGTGGAATTGGCAAAGGGTTATTTGGAAGCCCATAGAGGGCTACGGTGAAAAAGGAAATATCTTCCGTTCAAAACAGGAAAGAAGCTTTCTGAGAAACTGCTCTGTGTTCTGTGAATTCATCTCACAGAGTTACATCTTTCCTTCAAGAAGCCTTTCGCTAAGGCTGTTCTTGTGGAATTGGCAAAGGATATTTGGAAGCCCATAGAGGCTAGGGTGAAAAAGGAAATATCTTCCGCTCAAAACTGGAAAGAAGCTTGAGAAACTGCTCTGTGTTCTGTTAATTCATCTCACAGAGTTACATCTTTCCTTCAAGAAGTCATTCGCTAAGGCTGTTCTTGTGGAATTGGCAAAGGGATATTTGGAAGCCCATAGAGGGCTATGGTGAAAAGGAAATATCTTCCGTTCAAAACTGGAAAGAAGCTTGAGAAACTTCTCTGTGTTCTGTTAATTCATCTCACAGAGTTACATCTTTCCTTCAAGAAGCCTTCGCTAAGGCGGTTCTTGTGGAATTGGAAAAGGGATATTTGGAAGCCCATAGAGGGCTAGGGTGAAAAAGGAAATATCTTCCGTTCAAAACTGGAAAGAAGCTCTCTGAGAAACTGCTCTGTGTTCTGTTAATTCATCTCACAGAGTTACATCTTTCCTTCAAGCCTTTTCGCTAAGGCTGTTCTTGTGGAATTGGCAAAGGGATATTTGAAGCCCATAGAGGCTATGGTGAAAAGGAAATATCTTCCGTTCAAAACTGGAAAGAAGCTTTCTGAGAAACTTCTCTGTGTTCTGTTAATTCATCTCACAGAGTTACATCTTTCCTTCAAGAAGCCTTTCGCTAAGGCTGTTCTTGTGGAATTGGCAAAGGATATTTGGAAGCCCATAGAGGGCTATGGTGAAAAAGGAAATATCTTCCGTTCAAAACTGGAAAGAAGCTTGAGAAACTGCTCTGTGTTCTGTTAATTCATCTCACAGAGTTACATCTTTCCTTCAAGAAGCCTTCGCTAAGGCTGTTCTTGTGGAATTGGCAAGGATATTTGGAAGCCCATAGAGGGCTATGGTGAAAAGGAAATATCTTCCGTTCAAAACTGGAAAGAAGCTTTCTGAGAAACTGCTCTGTGTTCTGTTAATTCATCTCACAGAGTTACATCTTTCCTTCAAGAAGCCTTTCGCTAAGGCTGTTCTTGTGGAATTGGCAAAGTGATATTTGGAAGCCCATAGAGGCTATGGTGAAAAAGGAAATATCTTCCGTTCAAAACTGGAAAGAAGCTTTCTGAGAAACTGCTCTGTGTTCTGTGAATTCATCTCACAGAGTTACATCTTTCCCTTCAAGAAGCCTTTCGCTAAGGCTGTTCTTGTGGAATTGGCAAAGGGATATTTGGAAGCCCATAGAGGGCTATGGTGAAAAAGGAAATATCTTCGTTCAAAACTGGAAAGAAGCTTTCTGAGAAACTGCTCTGTGTTCTGTGAATTCATCTCACAGAGTTACATCTTTCCCTTCAAGAAGCCTTTCGCTAAGGCTGTTCTTGTGGAAATGGCAAAGGGATATTTGGAAGCCCATAGAGGGCTATGGTGAAAAAGGAAATATCTTCCGTTCAAAACTGGAAAGAAGCTTGAGAAACTGCTCTGTGTTCTGTTAATTCATCTCACAGAGTTACATCTTTCCTTCAAGAAGCCTTTCGCTAAGGCTGTTCTTGTGGAATTGGCAAAGGGATATTTGGAAGCCCATAGAGGGCTATGGTGAAAAAGGAAATATCTTCCGTTCAAAACTGGAAAGAAGCTTTCTGAGAAACTGCTCTGTGTTCTGTTAATTCATCTCACAGAGTTACATCTTTCCCTACAAGAAGTCATTCCCTAAGGCTGTTCTTGTGGAATTGGCAAAGGGATATTTGGAAGCCCATAGAGGGCTATGGTGAAAAAGGAAATATCTTCCGTTCAAAACTGGAAAGAAGCTTTCTGAGAAACTGCTCTGTGTTCTGTGAATTCATCTCACAGAGTGACATCTTTCCTTCAGAAGCCTTTCGCTAAGGCTGTTCTTGTGGAATTGGCAAAGGATATTTGGAAGCCCATAGAGGCTATGGTGAAAAAGGAAATATCTTCCGTTCAAAACTGGAAAGAAGCTTTCTGAGAAACTGCTCTGTGTTCTGTTAATTCATCTCACAGAGTGACATCTTTCCCTTCAAGAAGCCTTTCGCTAAGGCTGTTCTTGTGGAATTGGCAAAGGGATATTTGGAAGCCCATAGAGGGCTAGGGTGAAAAAGGAAATATCTTCCGTTCAAAACTGGAAAGAAGCTCTGAGAAACTGCTCTGTGTTCTGTTAATTCATCTCACAGAGTTACATCTTTCCTTCAAGAAGCCTTTCGCTAAGAATGTTCTTGTGGAATTGGCAAAGGATATTTGGAAGCCCATAGAGGCTATGGTGAAAAAGGAAATATCTTCCGTTCAAAACTGGAAGAAGCTTTCTGAGAAACTGCTCTGTGTTCTGTTAATTCATCTCACAGAGTTACATCTTTCCCTTCAAGAAGCCTTTCGCTAAGGCTGTTCTTGTGGAATTGGCAAAGGGATATTTGGAAGCCCATAGAGGGCTATGGTGAAAAGGAAATATCTTCCGTTCAAAACTGGAAAGAAGCTTTCTGAGAAACTGCTCTGTGTTCTGTTAATTCATCTCACAGAGTTACATCTTTCCTTCAAGAAGCCTTTCGCTAAGGCTCTTCTTGTGGAATTGGCAAAGGATATTTGGAAGCCCCTAGAGGGCTATGGTGAAAAAGGAAATATCTTCCGTTCAAAACTGGAAGAAGCTTTCTGAGAAACTGCTCTGTGTTCTGTTAATTCATCTCACAGATTTACATCTTTCCTTCAAGAAGCCTTTCGCTAAGGCTGTTCTTGTGGAATTGGCAAAGTGATATTTGGAAGCCCATAGAGGCTATGGTGAAAAATATCTTCCGTTCAAAACTGGAAGAAGCTTTCTGAGAAACTGCTCTGTGTTCTGTTAATTCATCTCACAGAGTTACATCTTTCCTTCAGAAGCCTTTCGCTAAGGCTGTTCTTGTGGAATTGGCAAGGGATATTTGGAAGCCCATAGAGGGCTAGGGTGAAAAAGGAAATATCTTCCGTTCAAAACTGGAAAGAAGCTTTCTGAGAAACTGCTCTGTGTTCTGTTAATTCATCTAACAGAGTTACATCTTTCCCTTCAAGAAGCTTTTCGCTAAGGCTGTTCTTGTGGAATTGGCAAAGGATATTTGGAAGCCCATAGAGGGCTATGGTGAAAAAGGAAATATCTTCCGTTCAAAACTGGAAAGAAGCTTTCTGAGAAACTGCTCTGTGTTCTGTTAATTCATCTCACAGAGTTACATCTTTCCTTCAAGAAGCCTTTCGCTAAGGCTGTTCTTGTGGAATTGGCAAAGGGATATTTGCAAGCCCATAGAGGGCTATGGTGAAAAGGAAATATCTTCCGTTCAAAACTGGAAAGAAGCTCTCTGAGAAACTGCTCTGTGTTCTGTTAATTCATCTCACAGAGTTACATCTTTCCTTCAAGAAGCCTTTCGCTAAGGCTCTTCTTGTGGAATTGGCAAGGATATTTGGAAGCCCCTAGAGGGCTATGGTGAAAAGGAAATATCTTCCGTTCAAAACTGGAAAGAAGCTTTCTGAGAAACTGCTCTGTGTTCTGTTACTTAATCTCACAGAGTTACATCTTTCCTTCAAGAAGCCTTTCACTAAGGCTGTTCTTGTGGTATTGGCAATGGATATTTGGAAGCCCATAGAGGGCTATGGTGAAAAGGAAATATCTTCCGTTCAAAACTGGAAAGAAGCTTTTTGAGAAGCTGCTCTGTGTTCTGATAATTCATCCCACAGAGTTACATCTTTCCTTCAAGAAGCCTTTCACTAAGGATATTCTTCTGGAATTGGCAAAGTGATATTTGGAAGCCCGTGAGGGCTATGGTGAAAAGGAAATATCTTCCGTTCAAAACTGGAAAGAAGCTTTCTAAGAAACTGCTCTGTGTTCTGTTAATCTCACAGAGTTACATCTTTCCCTTCAAGAAGCCTTTCGCTAAGGCTGTTCTTGTGGTAATTGGCAAAGGATATTTGGAAGCCCCTAGAGGGCTATGGTGAAAAAGGAAATATCTTCCGTTCAAAACTGGAAAGAAGCTTTCTGAGAAACTGCTCTGTGTTCTGTTAATTCATCTCAGAGTTACATCTTTTCCTTCAAGAAGTCTTTCGCTAAGGCTGTTCTTGTGGAATTGGAAAAGGGATATTTGGAAGCCCATAGAGGGCTATGGTGAAAAAGGAAATATCTTCCGTTCAAAACTGGAAAGAAGCTTTATGAGAAACTGCTGTGTTCTGTTAATTCATCTCACAGAGTTACATCTTTCCTTCAAGAAGCCTTTCGCTAAGGCTGTTCTTGTGAAATTGGCAAGGGATATTTGGAAGCCCATAGAGGGCTATGGTGAAAAGGAAATATCTTCCGTTCAAAACTGGAAAGAAGCTTTCTGAGAAACTGCTCTGTGTTCTGTTAATTCATCTCACAGAGTTACATCTTTCCTTCAAGAAGCCTTTCGCTAAGGCTATTCTTGTGGAATTGGCAAAGTGATATTTGGAAGCCCATAGAGGCTATGGTGAAAAAGGAAATATCTTCCGTTCAAAACTGGAAAGAAGCTTTCTGAGAAACTGCTCTGTGTTCTGTGAATTCATCTCACAGAGTTACATCTTTCCTTCAAGAAGCCTTCGCTAAGGCTGTTCTTGTGGAATTGGCAAGGATATTTGGAAGCCCATAGAGGCTATGGTGAAAAGGAAATATCTTCCGCTCAAAACTGAAAGAAGCTTTCTGAGAAACTGCTCTGTGTTCTGTTAATTCATCTCACAGAGTTACATCTTTCCTTCAAGAAGTCATTCCCTAAGGCTGTTCTTGTGGAATTGGCAAAGGATATTTGGAAGCCCATAGAGGCTATGGTGAAAAGGAAATATCTTCCGTTCAAAACTGGAAAGAAGCTTTCTGAGAAACTGCTCTGTGTTCTGTTAATTCATCTCAGAGTTACATCTTTCCTTCAAGAAGCCTTTCACTAAGGCTGTTCTTGTGGAATTGGCAAAGGGATATTTGAAAGCCCATAGAGGGGTATAGTGAAAAGGAAATATCTTCCGTTCAAAACTGGAAAGAAGCTTTCTAAAAACTGCTCTGTGTTCTGTTAATTCATCTCACAGAGTTACATCTTTCCTTCAAAAGCCTTTCGCTAAGGCTGTTCTTGTGGTAATTGGCAAAGGATATTTGGAAGCCCATAGAGGGCTATGGTGAAAAGGAAATATCTTCCTTTAAAACTGGAAAGAAGCTTTCTGAGAAACTGCTCTGTGTTCTGTTAATTCATCTCACAGAGTTACATCTTTCCTTCAAGAAGTCTTTCGCTAAGGCTGTTCTTCTAGAATTGGCAAAGGGATATTTGGAAGCCCATAGAGGCTATGTTGAAAAAGGAAATATCTTCCGTTCAAAACTGGAAAGAAGCTTTATGAGAAACTGCTGTGTGTTCTGTTAATTCATCTCACAGAGTTACATCTTTCCTTCAAGAAGCCTTTCGCTAAGGCTGTTCTTGTGGAATTGGCAAGGATATTTGGAGGCCCATAGAGGCTATGGTGAAAAAGGAAATATCTTCCGTTCAAAACTGGAAAGAAGCTTACTGAGAAACTGCTCTGTGTTCTGTGAATTCATCTCACAGAGTTACATCTTTCCCTTCAAGAAGCCTTTCGCTAAGGCTGTTCTTGTGGAATTGGCAAAGGGATATTTGAAAGCCCATAGAGGGCTATGATGAAAAAGGAAATATCTTCCGTTCAAAACTGGAAAGAAGCTTTCTGAGAAACTGCTCTGTGTTCTGTGAATTCATCTCACATAATTACATCTTTCCCTTCAAGAAGCCTTTCGCTAAGGCTGTTCTTGTGGAATTGGCAAAGGGATATTTGGAAGCCCATAGAGGGCTATGGTGAAAAAGGAAATATCTTCCGTTCAAAACTGGAAAGAAGCTTTCTGAGAAACTGCTCTGTGTTCTGTTAATTCATCTCACAGAGTTACATCTTTCCCTTCAAGAAGCCTTTCGCTAAGGCTCTTCTTGTGGAATTGGCAAAGGGATATTTGGAAGCCCAAAGAGGGCTATGGTGAAAAAGGAAATATCTTCAGTTCAAAACTGGAAAGAAGCTTTCTGAGAAGCTGCTCTGTGTTCTGTTAATTCATCTCACAGAGTTACATCTTTCCTTCAAGAAGCCTTTCGCTAAGGCTGTTATTGTGGTATTGGCAAAGGGATATTTGGAAGCCCATAGAGGGCTATGGTGAAAAAGGAAATATCTTCCTTTAAAACTGGAAAGAAGCTTTCTGAGAAACTGCTCTGTGTTCTGTTAATTCATCTCACAGAGTTACATCTTTCCCTTCAAGAAGCCTTTCGCTAAGGCTGTTCTTGTGGTATTGGCAAAGGGATATTTGGAAGCCCATAGAGCAATATGTTGAAAAAGGAAATATCTTCCGTTCAAAACTGGAAAGAAGCTTTCTGAGAAGCTGCTCTGTGTTCTGTTAATTCATCTCACAGAGTTACATCTTTCCCTTCAAGAAGCCTTTCGCTAAGGCTGTTCTTGTGGAATTGGCAAAGGGATATTTGGAAGCCCATAGAGGGCTATGGTGAAAAAGTAAATATCTTCCGTTAAAAACGGGACAGAAGCTTTCTGAGAAACTGCTCTGTGTTCTGTTAATTCATCTCACAGATTTACATCTTTCCCTTCAAGAAGCCTTTCACTAAGGCTGTTTTTGTGGTATTGGCCAAGATATATTTGCAAGCCCATAGAGCCCTATGTTGAAAAAGGAAATATCTTCCGTTCAAAACTGGAAAGAAGCTTTCTGAGAAACTGCTCTGTGTTCTGTTAATTCATCTCACAGTGTTACATCTTTCCCTTCAAGATGCCTTTCGCTAAGGCTGTTCTTGTGGAATTGGCAAAGGGATATTAGGAAGCCCTTAGATGTCTATGGTGAAAAAGGAAATATCTTCCGTTCAAAACTGGAAAGAAGCTTACTGAGAAACTGCTCTGTGTTCTGTGAATTCATCTCACAGAGTTACATCTTTCCCTTCAAGAAGCCTTTCGCTAAGGCTGTTCTTGTGGAATTGGCAAAGGGATATTTGGAAGCCCAATGAGGGCTATGGTGAAAAAGGAAATATCTTCCGGTCAAAACTGGAAAGAAGCTTTCTGAGAAACTGCTCTGTGTTCTGTTAATTCATCTCACAGAGTTACATCTTTCCCTTCAAGAAGCCTTTCGCTAAGGCTGTTATTGTGGTATTGGCAAAGGATATTTGGAAGCCCATAGAGGGCTATGGTGAAAAAAAATATCTTCCTTTAAAACTGGAAAGAAGCTTTCTGAGAAACTGCTCTGTGTTCTGTGAATTCATCTCACAGAGTTACATCTTTCCTTCAAGAAGCCTTCGCTAAGGCTGTTCTTGTGGAATTGGCAAAGGGATATTTGAAGCCCATAGAGGGCTATGTGAAAAAAGGAAATATCTTCCCTTCAAAACTGGAAAGAAGCTTTCTGAGAAACTGCTCTGTGTTCTGTTAATTCATCTCAGAGTTACATCTTTCCCTTCAAGAAGCCTTCGCTAAGGCTATTCTTGTGGAATTGGCAAAGGGATATTTGGAAGCCCATAGATGTCTATGGTGAAAAGGAAATATCTTCCGTTCAAAACTGGAAAGAAGCTTACTGAGAAACTGCTCTGTGTTCTGTTAATTCATCTCACAGAGTTACATCTTTCCTTCAAGAAGCCTTTCGCTAAGGCTGTTCTTGTGGAATTGGCAAAGGGATATTTGGAAGCCCAAAGAGGGCTATGGTGAAAAAGGAAATATCTTCAGTTCAAAACTGGAAAGAAGCTTTCTGAGAAGCTGCTCTGTGTTCTGTTAATTCATCTCACAGAGTTACATCTTTCCCTTCAAGAAGCCTTTCGCTAAGGCTGTTCTTGTGGTATTGGCAAAGGGATATTTGGAAGCCCATAGAGGGCTATGGTGAAAAAGAAATATCTTCCGTTAAAAACTGGAAAGAAGCTTTCTGAGAAACTGCTCTGTGTTCTGTTAATTCATCTCACAGAGTTACATCTTTCCCTTCAAGAAGCCTTTCGCTAAGGCTGTTCTTGTGGTATGGGCCAAGATATGTTTGCAAGCCCATAGAGCCCTATGTTGAAAAAGGAAATATCTTCCGTTCAAAACTGGAAACAAGCTTTCGGAGAAACTGCTCTGTGTTCTGTTAATTCATCTCACAGAGTTACATCTTTCCCTTCAAGAAGCCTTTCGCTAAGGCTCTTCTTGTGGAATTGGCAAAGGGATATTTGGAAGCCCATAGAGGGCTATGGTGAAAAAGGAAATATCTTCCGTTCAAAACTGGAAAGAAGCTTTCTGAGAAACTGCTCTGTGTTCTGTTAATTCATCTCACAGAGTTACATCTTTCCCTTCAAGAAGCCTTTCGCTAAGGCTGTTCTTGTGGAATTGGCAAAGGATATTTGGAAGCCCATAGAGGGCTATGGTGAAAAAGTAAATATCTTCCGTTAAAAACGGAAAGAAGCTTTCTGAGAAACTGCTCTGTGTTCTGTGAATTCATCTCACAGAGTTACATCTTTCCCTTCAAGAAGCCTTTCACTAAGGCTGTTCTTGTGGTATTGGCAAAGGGATATTTGGAAGCCCATAGAGCCCTATGTTGAAAAAGGAAATATCTTCCGTTCAAAACTGGAAAGAAGCTTTCTGAGAAACTGCTCTGTGTTCTGTTAATTCATCTCACAGAGTTACATCTTTCCCTTCAAGAAGCCTTTCGCTAAGGCTGTTCTTGTGGAATTGGCAAAGGATATTTGGAAGCCCATAGAGGGCTATGGTGAAAAGGAAATATCTTCCGCTCAAAACTGGAAAGAAGCTTTCTGAGAAACTGCTCTGTGTTCTGTTAATTCATCTCACAGAGTTACATCTTTCCTTCAAGAAGCCTTTCGCTAAGGCTGTTCTTGTGGTATTGGCAAAGGATATTTGGAAGCCCATAGAGGGCTATGGTGAAAAGGAAATATCTTCCGTTCAAAACTGGAAAGAAGCTTTCTGAGAAACTGCTCTGTGTTCTGTTAATTCATCTAACAGAGTTACATCTTTCCTTCAAGAAGCCTTCGCTAAGGCTGTTCTTGTGGTAATTGGCAAAGGATATTTGGAAGCCCATAGAGCCCTATGGTGAAAAGGAAATATCTTCCGCTCAAAACTGGAAAGAAGCTTTTGAGAAACTGCTCTGTGTTCTGTTAATTCATCTCACAGAGTTACATCTTTCCCTTCAAGAAGCCTTTCGCTAAGGCTGTTCTTGTGGAATTGGCAAAGGGATATTTGGAAGCCATAGAGGGCTATGGTGAAAAGGAAATATCTTCCGTTCAAAACTGGAAAGAAGCTTTCTGAGAAACTGCTCTGTGTTCTGTTAATTCATCTCACAGAGTTACATCTTTCCTTCAAGAAGCCTTTCGCTAAGGCTGTTCTTGTGGAATTGGCAAAGGATATTTGGAAGCCCATAGATGTCTATGGTGAAAAGGAAATATCTTCCGTTCAAAACTGGAAAGAAGCTTTCTAAGAAACTGCTCTGTGTTCTGTTACTTAATCTCACAGAGTTACATCTTTCCTTCAAGAAGCCTTTCGCTAAGGCTGTTCTTGTGGTATTGGCAATGGATATTTGGAAGCCCATAGAGGGCTATGGTGAAAAGGAAATATCTTCCGTCAAAACTGGAAAGAAGCTTTTGAGAAACTGCTCTGTGTTCTGTAATTCATCTCACAGAGTTACATCTTTCCTTCAAGAAGCCTTTCACTAAGGATATTCTTGTGGAATTGGCAAAGGATATTTGGAAGCCCATAGAGGGCTATGGTGAAAAGGAAATATCTTCCGTTCAAAACTGGAAAGAAGCTTTCTGAGAAACTGCTCTGTGTTCTGTTACTTAATCTCACAGAGTTACATCTTTCCCTTCAAGAAGCCTTTCGCTAAGGCTGTTCTTGTGGTATTGGCAATGGGATATTTGGAAGCCACTAGAGGGCTATGGTGAAAAAGGAAATATCTTCCGTTCAAAACTGGAAAGAAGCTTTCTGAGAAACTGCTCTGTGTTCTGTTAATTCATCTCACAGAGTTACATCTTTTCCTTCAAGAAGTCTTTCGCTAAGGCTGTTCTTGTGGAATTGGAAAAGGATATTTGGAAGCCCATAGAGGGCTATGGTGAAAAGGAAATATCTTCCGCTCAAAACTGGAAAGAAGCTTTATGAGAAACTGCTGTGTTCTGTTAATTCATCTCACAGAGTTACATCTTTCCTTCAAGAAGCCTTTCGCTAAGGCTGTTCTTGTGAAATTGGCAAAGGGATATTTGGAAGCCCATAGATGGCTATGTGAAAAAGGAAATATCTTCCGCTCAAAACTGGAAAGAAGCTTACTGAGAAACTGCTCTGTGTTCTGTTAATCCATCTCACAGAGTTACATCTTTCCCTTCAAGAAGCCTTTCACTAAGGCTGTTCTTCTGCAATTGGCAAAGTGATATTTGGAAGCCCATAGAGGGGTATAGTGAAAAAGGAAATATCTTCCGTTCAAAACTGGAAAGAAGCTCTCTGAGAAACTGCTCTGTGTTCTGTTAATTCATCTGACAGAGTCACATCTTTCCCTTCAAGAAGCCTTTCGCTAAGACTGTTCTTGTACTATTGGCAAAGTGATATTTGGAAGCCCATAGAGGACTATGTTGAAAAAGGAAATATCTTCCGTTGAAAACTGGAAAGAAGCTTTCTGAGAAACTGCTCTGTGTTCTGTGAATTCATCTCACAGAGTTACATCTTTCCCTTCAAGAAGCCTTTCGCTAAGGCTGTTCTTGTGGAATTGGCAAAGGATATTTGGAAGCCCATAGAGGCTATGGTGAAAAAGGAATATCTTCCGTTCAAAACTGGAAAGAAGCTTTCTGAGAAACTGCTCTGTGTTCTGTGAATTCATCTCACAGAGTTACATCTTTCCTTCAAGAACCCTTTCGGTAAGGCTGTTCTTGTGGAATTGGCAAGGATATTTGGAAGCCCATAGAGGGCTATGGTGAAAAGGAAATATCTTCCGCTCAAAACTGGAAAGAAGCTTACTGAGAAACTGCTCTGTGTTCTGTGAATTCATCTCACAGAGTTACATCTTTCCTTCAAGAAGCCTTTCGCTAAGGCTGTTCTTGTGGAATTGGCAAAGGATATTTGGAAGCCCATAGAGGGCTAGGTGAAAAAGGAAATATCTTCCGCTCAAAACAGGAAAGAAGCTTTCTGAGAAACTGCTCTGTGTTCTGTGTTAATTCATCTCACAGAGTTACATCTTTCCTTCAAGAAGCCTTTCGCTAAGGCTGTTCTTGTGGAATTGGCAAAGGATATTTGGAAGCCCATAGAGGGCTAGGTGAAAAAGGAAATATCTTCCGCTCAAAACTGGAAAGAAGCTTGAGAAACTGCTCTGTGTTCTGTTAATTCATCTCACAGAGTTACATCTTTCCCTTCAAGAAGCCTTTTCCCTAAGGCTGTTCTTGTGGAATTGGCAAAGGATATTTGGAAGCCCATAGAGGGCTATGGTGAAAAGGAAATATCTTCCGCTTCAAAACTGGAAAGAAGCTTTCTGAGAAACTGCTCTGTGTTCTGTTAATTCATCTCACAGAGTTACATCTTTCCTTCAAGAAGCCTTTCGCTAAGGCTGTTCTTGTGGAATTGGAAAAGGGATATTTGGAAGCCCATAGAGGGCTATGGTGAAAAGGAAATATCTTCCGTTCAAAACTGGAAAGAAGCTTTCTGAGAAACTGCTCTGTGTTCTGTTAATTCATCTCACAGAGTTACATCTTTCCTTCAAGAAGCCTTCGCTAAGGCTGTTCTTGTGGAATTGGCAAAGGATATTTGGAAGCCCATAGAGGCTAGGGTGAAAAAGGAAATATCTTCCGTTCAAAACTGGAAAGAAGCTTTCTGAGAAACACTCTCTGTATTCTGTTAATTCATCTCACAGAGTTACATCTTTCCCTTCAAGAAGCCTTTCGCTAAGGCTGTTCTTGTGGAATTGGAAAGGGATATGGAAGCCCAAAGAGGGCTATGGTAAAAAGGAAATATCTTCCGTTCAAAACTGGAAAGAAGCTTTCTGAGAAACTGCTCTGTGTTCTGTTAATTCATCTCACAGAGTTACATGTTTCCTTCAAGAAGCCTTTCGCTAAGGCTGTTCTTGTGGAATTGGCAAAGGGATATTTGGAAGCCTTAGAGGGCTAGGGTGAAAAAGGAAATATCTTCCGTCAAAACTGGAAAGAAGCTTTCTGAGAAACTGCTCTGTGTTCTGTTAATTCATCTCACAGAGTTACATCTTTCCCTTCAAGAAGCCTTCGCTAAGGCTGTTCTTGTGGAATTGGCAAAGGATATTTGGAAGCCCATAGAGGCTATGGTGAAAAGGAAATATCTTCCGTTCAAAACTGGAAAGAAGCTTACTGAGAAACTGCTCTGTGTTCTGTTAATTCATCTCACAGAGTTACATCTTTCCTTCAAGAAGCCTTTCGCTAAGGCTGTTCTTGTGGAATTGGCAAGGATATTTGGAAGCCCATAGAGGGCTATGGTGAAAAGGAAATATCTTCCGTTCAAAACTGGAAAGAAGCTTTCTGAGAAACTGCTCTGTGTTCTGTGAATTCATCTCAAAGTTACATCTTTCCCTTCAAGAAGCCTTTCGCTAAGGCTGTTCTTGTGGAATTGGCAAAGGATATTTGGAAGCCCATAGAGGGCTATGGTGAAAAAGAAATATCTTCCGTTCAAAACTGGAAAGAAGCTTTCTGAGAAACTGCTCTGTGTTCTGTTAATTCATCTCACAGAGTTACATCTTTCCCTTCAAGAAGCCTTTCGCTAAGGCTGTTCTTGTGGAATTGGCAAAGGATATTTGGAAGCCCATAGAGGGCTATGGTGAAAAGGAAATATCTTCCGTTCAAAACTGGAAAGAAGCTTTCTGAGAAACTGCTCTGTGTTCTGTTAATTCATCTCACAGAGTTACATCTTTCCCTTCAAGAGTTTCGCTAAGGCTGTTCTTGTGGAATTGGCAAAGGGATATTTGGAAGCCCATAGAGGCTATGGTGAAAAGGAAATATCTTCCGCTCAAAACTGGAAAGAAGCTATCTGAGAAACTGCTCTGTGTTCTGTTAATTCATCTCACAGAGTTACATCTTTCCTTCAAGAAGCCTTTCGCTAAGGCTGTTCTTGTGGAATTGGCAAAGGGATATTTGGAAGCCCATAGAGGGCTACGGTGAAAAAGGAAATATCTTCCGTTCAAAACTGGAAAGAAGCTTGAGAAACTGCTCTGTGTTCTGTTAATTCATCTCACAGAGTTACATCTTTCCCTTCAAGAAGCCTTCGCTAAGGCTGTTCTTGTGGAATTGGCAAAGGATATTTGGAAGCCCATAGAGGCTATGGTGAAAAAGGAAATATCTTCCGTTCAAAACTGGAAAGAAGCTTTCTGAGAAACTGCTCTGTGTTCTGTTAATTCATCTCACAGAGTTACATCTTTCCCTTCAAGCCTTTTCGCTAAGGCTGTTCTTGTGGAATTGGCAAAGGGATATTTGGAAGCCCATAGAGGGCTATGGTGAAAAAGGAAATATCTTCCGCTCAAAACTGGAAAGAAGCTTTCTGAGAAACTGCTCTGTGTTCTGTTAATTCATCTACAGAGTTACATCTTTCCCTTCAAGAAGCCTTTCGCTAAGGCTCTTCTTGTGGAATTGGCAAAGGATATTTGGAAGCCCATAGAGGGCTATGGTGAAAAAAATATCTTCCGTTCAAAATTGGAAAGAAGCTTTCTGAGAAACTGCTCTGTGTTCTGTTAATTCATCTCACAGATTTACATCTTTCCTTCAAGAAGCCTTCGCTAAGGCTGTTCTTGTGGAATTGGCAAAGGATATTTGGAAGCCCATAGAGGGCTATGGTGAAAAAAATATCTTCCGTTCAAAACTGGAAAGAAGCTTTCTGAGAAACTGCTCTGTGTTCTGTTAATTCATCTCACAGAGTTACATCTTTCCCTTCAAGAAGCCTTTCGCTAAGGCTGTTCTTGTGGAATTGGGGATATTTGGAAGCCCATAGGGCTAGGTGAAAAAGGAAATATCTTCCGTTCAAAACTGGAAAGAAGCTTTCTGAGAAACTGCTCTGTGTTCTGTTAATTCATCTCACAGAGTTACATCTTTCCCTTCAAGAAGCTTTTCCCTAAGGCTGTTCTTGTGGAATTGGCAAAGGATATTTAAGCCCATAGAGGGCTAAAAAGGAAATATCTTCGTTCAAAACTGGAAAGAAGCTGTCTGAGAAACTGCTCTGTGTTCTGTTAATTCATCTCACAGAGTTACATCTTTCCTTCAAGAAGCCTTTCGCTAAGGCTGTAGTTGTGGAATTGGCAAAGGATATTTGGAAATCCCATAGAGGCAATGCTGAAAAAGGAAATATCTTCCGTTCAAAACTGAAAGAAGCTTTCTGAGAAACTGCTCTGTGTTCTGTTAATTCATCTCACAGAGTTACATCTTTCCCTTCAAGAAGCCTTTCGCTAAGGCTCTTCTTGTGTAATTAGGCAAGGGATATTTGGAAACCCAGAGGGCTATGGTGAAAAAGGAAATATCTTACGTTCAAAACTGGAAAGAAGCTTTCTGAGAAACTGCTCTGTGTACCGTTAATTCATCTCTCAGAGTTACATCTTTCCCTTCAAGAAGCCTTTCGCTAAGGCTGTTCTTGTGGAATTGGCAAAGGGATATTTGGAAGCCCAATGAGGGCTATGGTGAAAAAGGAAATATCTTCCGTTCAAAACTGGAAAGAAGCTTTCTAAGAAACTGCTCTGTGTTCTGTTACTTAATCTCACAGAGTTACATCTTTCCCTTCAAGAAGCCTTTCACTAAGGCTGTTCTTGTGGTATTGGCAATGGGATATTTGGAAGCCCATAGAGGGCTATGGTGAAAAAGGAAATGTCTTCCGTTCAAAACTGGAAAGAAGCTTTTTGAGAAGCTGCTCTGTGTTCTGATAATTCATCCCACAGAGTTACGTCTTTCCCTTCAAGAAGCCTTTCACTAAGGATATTCTTCTGGAATTGGCAAAGTGATATTTCGAAGCCGTAGAGGGCTATGGTGAAAAAGGAAATATCTTCCGTTCAAAACTGGAAAGAAGCTTTCTAAGAAACTGCTCTGTGTTCTGTTACTTAATCTCACAGAGTTACATCTTTCCCTTCAAGAAGCCTTTCGCTAAGGCTGTTCTTGTGGTATTGGCAATGGGATATTTGGAAGCCACTAGAGGGCTATGGTGAAAAAGGAAATATCTTCCGTTCAAAACTGGAAAGAAGCTTTCTGAGAAACTGCTCTGTGTTCTGTTAATTCATCTCACAGAGTTACATCTTTTCCTTCAAGAAGTCTTTCGCTTAGGCTGTTCTTGTGGAATTGGAAAAGGGATATTTGGAAGCCCATAGAGGTCTATGTTGAAAAAGGAAATATCTTCCGTTCAAAACTGGAAAGAAGCTTTATGAGAAACTGCTGTGTGTTCTGTTAATTCATCTCACAGAGTTACATCTTTCCCTTCAAGAAGCCTTTCGCTAAGGCTGTTCTTGTGAAATTGGCAAAGGGATATTTGGAGGCCCATAGATGGCTATGGTGAAAAAGGAAATAACTTCTGTTCAAATCTGGATAGAAGCTTACTGAGAAACTGCTCCGTGTTCTGTGAATTCATCTCACAGAGTTACATCTTTCCCTTCAAGAAGCCTTTCGCTAAGGATGTTCTTGTGGAATTGGCAAAGGGTTATTTGGAAGCCCATAGAGGGCTACGGTGAAAAAGGAAATATCTTCCGTTCAAAACTGGAAAGAAGCTTTCTGAGAAACTGCTCTGTGTTCTGTGAATTCATCTCACATAGTTACATCTTTCCCTTCAAGAAGCCTTTCGCTAAGGCTGTTCTTGTGGAATTGGCAAAGGGATATTTGGAAGCCCATAGACGGCTAGGGTGAAAAAGGAAATATCTTCCGTTCAAAACTGGAAAGAAGCTTTCTGAGAAACTGCTCTGTGTTCTGTTAATTCATCTCACAGAGTTACATCTTTCCCTACAAGAAGTCATTCCCTAAGGCTGTTCTTGTGGAATTGGTAAAGGGATATTTGGAAGCCCATAGAGGGCTATGGTGAAAAAGGAAATACCTGCCGATCAAAACTGGAAAGAAGCTTTCTGAGAAGCTGCTCTGTGTTCTGATAATTCATCCCACAGAGTTACGTCTTTCCCTTCAAGAAGCCTTTCACTAAGGCTATTCTTGTGGAATTGGCAAAGAGATATTTCAAAGCCCGTAGAGGGCTATAGTGAAAAAGGAAATATCTTCCGTTCAAAACTGGAAAGAAGCTTTCTAAAAAACTGCTCTGTGTTCTGTTACTTAATCTCACGGAGTTATATCTTTCCCTTCAAGAAGCCTTTCGCTAAGGCTGTTCTTGTGGTATTGGCAAAGGGATATTTGGAAGCCCATAGAGGGCTATGGTGAAAAAGGAAATATCTTCCTTTCAAAACCGGAAAGAAGCTTTCTGAGAAACTGCTCTGTGTTCTGTTAATTCAATTCACAGAGTTACATCTTTTCCTTCAAGAAGTCTTTCGCTTAGGCTGTTCTTCTAGAATTGGCAAAGGGATATTTGGAAGCCCATAGAGGGCTATGTTGAAAAAGGAAATATCTTCCGTTCAAAACTGGAAAGAAGCTTTATGAGAAACTGCTGTGTGTTCTGTTAATTCATCTCTCAGAGTTACATCTTTCCCTTCAAGAAGCCTTTCCCTAAGGCTGTTCTTGTGAAATTGGCAAAGGGATGTTTGGAGGCCCATAGATGGCTATGGTGAAAAAGGAAATATCTTCCGTTCACAACCGAATAGAAGCTTACTGAGAAAATGCTACGTGTTCTGTGAATCCATCTCACAGAGTTACATCTTTCCCTTCAAGAAGCCTTTCGCTAAGGCTGTTCTTGTAGAATTGGCAAAGGGATATTTGAAAGCCCATAGAGGGCTATGATGAAAAACGAAATATCTTCCCTTCCAAACTGGAAAGAAGCTTTCTGAGAAACTACTCTGTGTTCTGTGAATTCATCCCACAGAATTACATCATTCCCTTCAAGAAGCCTTTTGCTAAGGCTGTTCTTGTGGAATTGGCAAAGGGATATTTGGAAGCCCATAGAGGGCTATGATGAAAAAGGAAATATCTTCCGTTCAAAACTGGAAAGAAGCTTTCTGAGAAACTGCTCTGTGTTCTGTCAATTCATCTCACAGAGTTACATCTTTCCCTTCAAGAAGCCTTTCGCTAAGGCTCTTCTTTTGGAATTGTCAAGGGGATATTTGGAAGCCCAAAGAGGGCTATGGTGAAAAAGGAAATATCTTCAGTTCAAAACTGGAAAGAAGCTTTCTGAGAAGCTGCTCTGTGTTCTGTTAATTCATCTCACAGAGTTACATCTTTCCCTTCAAGAAGCCTTTCGCTAAGGCTGTTATTGTGGTATTGGCAAAGGGATATTTGGAAGCCCATAGAGGGCTATGGTGAAAAAGTAAATATCTTCCTTTAAAAACGGGAAAGAAGCTTTCTGAGAAACTGCTCTGTGTTCTGTGAATTCATCTCACAGAGTTACATCTTTCCCTTCAAGAAGCCTTTCGCTAAGGCTGTTCTTGTGGTATTGGCAAAGGGATATTTGCAAGCCCATAGAGCAATATGTTGAAAAAGGAAATATCTTCCGTTCAAAACTGGAAAGAAGCTTTCTGAGAAACTGCTCTGTGTTCTGTTAATTCATCTCACAGAGTTACATCTTTCCCTTCAAGAAGCCTTTCGCTAAGGCTGTTCTTGTGGAATTGGCAAAGGGATATTTGGAAGCCCATAGAGGGCTATGGTGAAAATTAAATATCTTCCATTAAAAACTGGAAAGAAGCTTTCTGAGAAACTGCTCTGTGTTCTGTTAATTCATCTCACAGAGTTACATCTTTCCCTTCAAGAAGCCTTTCACTAAGGCTGTTTTTGTGGAATTGCAAAGATATATTTGGAAGCCCATAGAGGCTATGTTGAAAAGGAAATATCTTCCGTTCAAAACTGGAAAGAAGCTTTCTGAGAAACTGCTCTGTGTTCTGTTAATTCATCTCACAGAGTTACATCTTTCCCTTCAAGAGCCTTTTCGCTAAGGCTGTTCTTGTGGAATTGGCAAAGGGATATTTGGAAGCCCATAGATGTCTATGGTGAAAAAAATATCTTCCGTTCAAAACTGGAAAGAAGCTTTCTGAGAAACTGCTCTGTGTTCTGTTAATTCATCTCACAGAGTTACATCTTTCCCTTCAAGAAGCCTTTCGCTAAGGCTGTTCTTGTGGAATTGGCAAGGATATTTGGAAGCCCATGAGGGCTATGGTGAAAAGGAAATATCTTCCGTTCAAAACTGGAAAGAAGCTTTCTGAGAAACTGCTCTGTGTTCTGTTAATTCATCTCACAGAGTTACATCTTTCCTTCAAGAAGCCTTTCGCTAAGGCTGTTCTTGTGGTATTGGCAAGGGATATTTGGAAGCCCATAGAGGGCTATGGTGAAAAAGAAATATCTTCCTTTCAAAACTGGAAAGAAGCTTTCTGAGAAACTGCTCTGTGTTCTGTGAATTCATCTCACAGAGTTACATCTTTCCTTCAAGAAGCCTTTCGCTAAGGCTGTTCTTGTGGAATTGGCAAAGGGATATTTGGAAGCCCATAGAGGCTATGGTGAAAAAGGAAATATCTTCCGTTCAAAACTGGAAAGAAGCTTTCTGAGAAACTGCTCTGTGTTCTGTTAATTCATCTCACAGAGTTACATCTTTCCCTTCAAGAAGCCTTTCGCTAAGGCTGTTCTTGTGGAATTGGCAAAGGGATATTTGGAAGCCCATAGAGGGCTATGGTGAAAAGGAAATATCTTCCGTTCAAAACTGGAAAGAAGCTTCTGAGAAACTGCTCTGTGTTCTGTTAATTCATCTCACAGAGTTACATCTTTCCTTCAAGAAGCCTTTCGCTAAGGCTGTTCTTGTGGAATTGGCAAAGGATATTTGGAAGCCCATAGAGGGCTATGGTGAAAAAGGAAATATCTTCCGTTCAAAACTGGAAAGAAGCTTTCTGAGAAACTGCTCTGTGTTCTGTTAATTCATCTCACAGAGTTACATCTTTCCTTCAAGAAGCCTTTCGCTAAGGCTGTTCTTGTGGAATTGGCAAAGCGATATTTGGTAGCCCATAGAGGGCTATGGTGAAAAAGGAAATATCTTCCGTTCAAAACTGGAAAGAAGCTTTCTGAGAAACTGCTCTGTGTTCTGTTAATTCATCTCACAGAGTTACATCTTTCCTTCAAGAAGCCTTTCACTAAGGCTGTTCTTATGGAATTGGCAAAGGATATTTGGAAGCCCATAGAGCCCTATGTTGAAAAAGGAAATATCTTCCGTTCAAAACTGGAAAGAAGCTTTCTGAGAAACTGCTCTGTGTTCTGTTAATTCATCTCACAGAGTTACATCTTTCCCTTCAAGAAGCCTTTCGCTAAGGCTGTTCTTGTGGAATTGGCAAAGGGATATTTGGAAGCCCATAGAGGGCTATGGTGAAAAAGAAAATATCTTCCGTTCAAAACTGGAAAGAAGCTTTCTGAGAAACTGCTCTGTGTTCTGTTAATTCATCTCACAGAGTTACTTCTTTCCTTCAAGAAGCCTTTCGCTAAGGCTGTTCTTGTGGAATTGGCAAAGGATATTTGGAAGCCCATAGAGGGCTATGGTGAAAAGGAAATATCTTCCGTTAAAACTGGAAAGAAGCTTTCTGAGAAACTGCTCTGTGTTCTGTGAATTCATCTCACAGAGTTACATCTTTCCTTCAAGAAGCCTTTCACTAAGGCTGTTTTTCTGGTATTGGCAAAGGATATTTGAAGCCCATAGAGCCCTATGGTGAAAAAAAATATCTTCCGTTCAAAACTGGAAAGAAGCTTTCTGAGAAACTGCTCTGTGTTCTGTTAATTCATCTCACAGAGTTACATCTTTCCTTCAAGATGCCTTTCGCTAAGGCTGTTCTTGTGGAATTGGCAAAGGGATATTTGGAAGCCCATAGAGGCTATGGTGAAAAAATATCTTCCGTTCAAAACTGGAAAGAAGCTTTCTGAGAAACTGCTCTGTGTTCTGTTAATTCATCTCACAGAGTTACATCTTTCCCTTAAAGAAGCCTTTCGCTAAGGCTGTTCTTGTGGTATTGGCAAAGGGATATTTGGAAGCCCATAGAGGGCTATGGTGAAAAAGTAAATATCTTCCGTTCAAAACTGGAAACAAGCTTTCTGAGAAACTGCTCTGTGTTCTGTTAATTCATCTAACAGAGTTACATCTTTCCCTTAAAGGAAGCCTTTCGCTAAGGCTGTTCTTGTGGTATTGGCAAAGGGATATTTGTAAGCCCATAGAGCCCTATGTTGAAAAACAAAATATCTTCCGTTCAAAACTGGAAAGAAGCTTTCTGCGAAACTGCTCTTTGCTCTGTTAATTCATCTCACAGAGTTACATCTTTCCCTTCAAGAAGCCTTTCGCTAAGGCTGTTCTTGTGGAATTGGCAAAGGGTTATTTGGAAGCCCGTAGAGGGCTATGGTGAAAAAGGAAATATCTTCCGTTCAAAACTGGAAAGAAGCTTTCTGAGAAACTGCTCTGTGTTCTGTTAATTCATCTCACGGAATGACATCTTTCCCTTCAAGAAGCCTTTCGCTAAGGCTGTTCTTGTGGAATTGGCAAAGGGATATTTGGAAGCCCATAGATGTCTATGGTGAAAAAGGAAATATCTTCCGTTCAAAACTGGAAAGAAGCTTTCTAAGAAACTGCTCTGTGTTCTGTTAATTCATCTCACAGAGTTACATCTTTCCCTTCAAGAAGCCTTTCGCTAAGGCTGTTCTTGTGGAATTGGCAAAGGGATATTTGGAAGCCCATAGAGGGCTATGGTGAAAAGGAAATATCTTCCGTTCAAAACTGGAAAGAAGCTTTCTGAGAAACTGCTCTGTGTTCTGATAATTCATCCCACAGAGTTACATCTTTCCCTTCAAGAAGCCTTTCACTAAGGCTGTTCTTGTGGAATTGGCAAAGTGATATTTGGAAGCCCATAGAGGGCTATGGTGAAAAAGGAAATATCTTCCGTTCAAAACTGGAAAGAAGCTTTCTGAGAAACTGCTCTGTGTTCTGTTAATTCATCTCACAGAGTTACATCTTTCCCTTCAAGAAGCCTTTCGCTAAGGCTGTTCTTGTGGTATTGGCAATGGGATATTTGGAAGCCCCTAGAGGGCTATGGTGAAAAAGGAAATATCTTCCGTTCAAAACTGGAAAGAAGCTTTCTGAGAAACTGCTCTGTGTTCTGTTAATTCATCTCACAGAGTTACATCTTTCCCTTCAAGAAGCCTTTCGCTAAGGCTGTTCTTGTGGAATTGGCAAAGGATATTTGGAAGCCCATAGAGGCTATGTGAAAAGGAAATATCTTCCGTTCAAAACTGGAAAGAAGCTTTCTGAGAAACTGCTGTGTGTTCTGTTAATTCATCTCACAGAGTTACATCTTTCCTTCAAGAAGCCTTTCGCTAAGGCTGTTCTTGTGGAATTGGCAAAGGATATTTGGAGGCCCATAGATGGCTATGGTGAAAAGGAAATATCTTCCGTTCAAAACTGGAAAGAAGCTTTCTGAGAAACTGCTCCTGTGTTCTGTGAATTCATCTCACAGAGTTACATCTTTCCTTCAAGAAGCCTTTCACTAAGGCTGTTCTTGTGGAATTGGCAAAGTGATATTTGGAAGCCCATAGAGGTATGGTGAAAAAGGAAATATCTTCCGTTCAAAACTGGAAAGAAGCTTACTGAGAAACTGCTCTGTGTTCTGTTAATTCATCTGACAGAGTTACATCTTTCCTTCAAGAAGCCTTTCGCTAAGAGCTGTTCTTTGTACTATTGGCAAAGTGATATTTGGAAGCCCATAGAGGACTATGTTGAAAAAGGAAATATCTTCCGTTCAAAACTGGAAAGAAGCTTTCTGAGAAACTGCTCTGTGTTCTGTAATTCATCTCACAGAGTTACATCTTTCCTTCAAAAGCCTTTCGCTAAGGCTGTTCTTGTGGAATTGGCAAAGGGATATTTGGAAGCCCATAGAGGGCTACGTTGAAAAAGGTAATATCTTCCGTTCAAAACTGGAAAGAAGCTTTCTGAGAAACTGCTCTGTGTTCTGTGAATTCATCTCACAGAGTTACATCTTTCCCTTCAAGAACCCTTTCGCTAAGGCTGTTCTTGTGGAATTGGCAAAGATATTTGGAAGCCCATAGAGGGCTATGGTGAAAAGGATATCTTCCGTTCAAAACTGGAAAGAAGCTTTCTGAGAAACTGCTCGTGTTCTGTGAATTCATCTCACAGAGTTACATCTTTCCTTCAAGAAGCCTTCGCTAAGGCTGTTCTTGTGGAATTGGCAAAGGATATTTGGAAGCCCATAGAGGGCTATGGTGAAAAGGAAATATCTTCCGTTCAAAACTGGAAAGAAGCTTTCTGAGAAACTGCTCTGTGTTCTGTGAATTCATCTCACATAATTACATCTTTCCCTTCAAGAAGCCTTTCGCTAAGGCTGTTCTTGTGGAATTGGCAAAGGGATATTTGGAAGCCCATAGAGGGCTAGGGTGAAAAAGGAAATATCTTCCGTTCAAAACTGGAAAGAAGCTTTCTGAGAAACTGCTCTGTGTTCTGTTAATTCATCTCACAGAGTTACATCTTTCCCTTCAAGAAGCCTTTCGCTGAGGCTGTTCTTGTGGAATTGGCAAAGGGATATTTGGAAGCCCATAGAGGGCTATGGTGAAAAAGGAAATATCTTCCGTTCAAAACCGGAAAGCAGCTTTCTGAGAAACTTCTCTGTGTTCTTTTAATTCATCTCACAGAGTGACATCTTTCCCTTCAAGAAGCCTTTCGCTAAGGCGGTTCTTGTGGAATTGGAAAAGGGATATTTGGAAGCCCATAGAGGGCTAGGGTGAAAAAGGAAATATCTTCCGTTCAAAACTGGAAAGAAGCTCTCTGAGAAACTGCTCTGTGTTCTGTTAATTCATCTCACAGAGTTACATCTTTCCCTTCAAGAAGCCTTTCGCTAAGAATGTTCTTGTGGAATTGGCAAAGGGATATTTGAAAGCCCATAGAAGGCTAGGGTGAAAAAGGAAATATCTTCCGTTCAAAACTGGAAAGAAGCATTCTGAGAAACACTCTTTATTCTGTTAATTCATCTCACAGAGTTACATCTTTCCCTTCAAGAGGCGTTTTCCTAAGGCTGTCCTCGTGCAATTGGGAAAGGGGTATTTGGAAGCCCAAAGAGGGCTATGGTAAAAAAGGAAATATCTTCCGTTCAAAACTGGAAAGAAGCTTTCTGAGAAACTGCTCTGTGTTCTGTTAATTCATCTCACAGAGTTACATGTTTCCCTTCAAGAAGCCTTTCGCTAAGGCTGTTATTGTGGAATTGGCAAAGGGATATTTGGAAGCCCTTAGAGGGCTAGGGTGAAAAAGGAAATATCTTCCGTTCAAAACTGGAAAGAAGGTTTCTGAGAAACTGCTCTGTGTTCTGTTAATTCATCTCACAGAGTTACACCTTTCCCTTCAAGAACCCTTTCGGTAAGGCTGTTCTTGTGGAATTGGCACAGAGATATTTGGAAGCCCATAGAGGGCTATGGTGAAAAAGGATATACCTTCCGTTCAAAACCGGAAAGAAGCTTACTGAGAAACTGCTCCGTGTTCTGTGAATTCATCTCACAGAGTTACATCTTTCTCTTCAAGAAGCCTTTCGCTAAGGCTGTTCTTGTGGAATTGGCAAAGGGTTATTTGGAAGCCCATAGAGGGCTACGGTGAAAAAGGAAATATCTTCCGTTCAAAACAGGAAAGAAGCTTTCTGAGAAACTGCTCTGTGTTCTGTGAATTCATCTCACATAATTACATCTTTCCCTTCAAGAAGCCTTTCGCTAAGGCTGTTCTTGTGGAATTGGCAAAGGGATATTTGGAAGCCCATAGAGGGCTAGGGTGAAAAAGGAAATATCTTCCGTTCAAAACTGGAAAGAAGCTTTCTGAGAAACTGCTCTGTGTTCTGTTAATTCATCTCACAGAGTTACATCTTTCCCTTCAAGAAGCCTTTCGCTAAGGCTGTTCTTGTGGAATTGGCAAAGGATATTTGGAAGCCCATAGAGGGCTATGGTGAAAAAGGAAATATCTTCCGTTCAAAACTGGAAAAAGCTTTCTGAGAAACTGCTCTGTGTTCTGTTAATTCATCTCACAGAGTTACATCTTTCCTTCAAGAAGCCTTTCGCTAAGGCTGTTCTTGTGGAATTGGCAAAGGGATATTTGGAAGCCCATAGAGGGCTATGGTGAAAAGGAAATATCTTCCGTTCAAAACTGGAAAGAAGCTATCTGAGAAACTTCTCTGTGTTCTGTTAATTCATCTCACAGAGTTACATCTTTCCTTCAAGAAGCCTTCGCTAAGGCTGTTCTTGTGGAATTGGCAAAGGGATATTTGGAAGCCCATAGAGGGCTATGGTGAAAAAGAAATATCTTCCGTTCAAAACTGGAAAGAAGCTCTGAGAAACTGCTCTGTGTTCTGTCAATTCATCTCACAGAGTTACATCTTTCCCTTCAAGAAGCCTTTCGCTAAGGCTGTTCTTGTGGAATTGGCAAAGGGATATTTGGAAGCCCATAGAGGCTATGGTGAAAAAGGAAATATCTTCCGTTCAAAACTGGAAAGAAGCTCTGAGAAACTGCTCTGTGTTCTGTTAATTCATCTCACAGAGTTACATCTTTCCCTTCAAGAGGCCTTTTCCTAAGGCTGTTCTTGTGGAATTGGCAAAGGGATATTTGGAAGCCCATAGAGGGCTATGGTGAAAAAATATCTTCCGTTCAAAACTGGAAAGAAGCTTTCTGAGAAACTGCTCTGTGTTCTGTTAATTCATCTCACAGAGTTACATCTTTCCTTCAAGAAGCCTTTCGCTAAGGCTCTTCTTGTGGAATTGGCAAAGGATATTTGGAAGCCCATAGAGGGCTATGGTGAAAAAGGAAATCTCTTCCGTTCAAAACTGGAAAGAAGCTTTCTGAGTAAACTGCTCTGTGTTCTGTTAATTCATCTCACAGATTTACATCTTTCCTTCAAAGCCTTTCGCTAAGGCTGTTCTTGTGGAATTGGCAAAGTGATATTTGGAAGCCCATAGAGGGCTATGGTGAAAAAGGAAATATCTTCCGTTCAAAACTGGAAAGAAGCTTTCTGAGAAACTGCTCTGTGTTCTGTTAATTCATCTCACAGAGTTACATCTTTCCCTTCAAGAAGCCTTTCGCTAAGGCTGTTCTTGTGGAATTGGCAAAGGGATATTTGGAAGCCCATAGAGGGCTATGGTGAAAAGGAAATATCTTCCGTTCAAAACTGGAAAGAAGCTTTCTGAGAAACTGCTCTGTGTTCTGTTAATTCATCTCACAGAGTTACATCTTTCCCTTCAAGAAGCTTTTCCCTAAGGCTGTTCTTGTGGAATTGGCAAAGGATATTTGGAAGCCCATAGAGGGCTATGGTGAAAAGGAAATATCTTCCGTTCAAAACTGGAAAGAAGCTTTCTGAGAAACTGCTCTGTGTTCTGTTAATTCATCTCTCAGAGTTACATCTTTCCCTTCAAGAAGCCTTTCGCTAAGGCTGTTCTTGTGGAATTAGCAAAGGGATATTTGGAAGCCCATAGAGGCTATGGTGAAAAGGAAATATCTTCCGTTCAAAACTGGAAAGAAGCTTTCTGAGAAACTGCTCTGTGTTCTGTTAATTCATCTCACAGAGTTACATCTTTCCCTTCAAGAAGCCTTTCGCTAAGGCTGTTCTTGTGGAATTGGCAAAGGATATTTGGAAGCCCATGAGGGCTATGGTGAAAAAGGAAATATCTTCCGTTCAAAACTGGAAAGAAGCTTTCTGAGAAACTGCTCTGTGTTCTGTTAATTCATCTCACAGAGTTACATCTTTCCTTCAAGAAGCCTTTCGCTAAGGCTGTTCTTGTGGAATTGGCAAGGGATATTTGGAAGCCCATGAGGGCTATGGTGAAAAAGGAAATATCTTCCGTTCAAAACTGGAAAGAAGCTTTCTGAGAAACTGCTCTGTGTTCTGTTACTTAATCTCACAGAGTTACATCTTTCCTTCAAGAAGCCTTTCGCTAAGGCTGTTCTTGTGGAATTGGCAATGGGATATTTGGAAGCCCATAGAGGGCTATGGTGCAAAGGAAATGTCTTCCGTTCAAAACTGGAAAGAAGCTTTCTGAGAAACTGCTCTGTGTTCTGTTAATTCATCTCACAGAGTTACATCTTTCCCTTCAAGAAGCCTTTCACTAAGGCTATTCTTCTGGAATTGGCAAAGTGATATTTCGAAGCCCGTAGAGGGCTATGGTGAAAAAGAAAATATCTTCCGTTCAAAACTTGAAAGAAGCTTTCTCAGAAACTGGTCTGTGTTCTGTTAATTCATCTCACAGAGTTACATCTTTCCCTTCAAGAAGCCTTTCGCTAAGGCTGTTCTTGTGGAATTGGCAATGGGATATTTGGAAGCCCATAGAGGGCTATGGTGAAAAAGGAAATATCTTCCGTTCAAAACTGGAAAGAAGCTTTCTGAGAAACTGCTCTGTGTTCTGTTAATTCATCTCACAGAGTTACATCTTTTCCTTCAAGAAGTCTTTCGCTTAGGCTGTTCTTGTGGAATTGGAAAAGGGATATTTGGAAGCCCATAGAGGTCTATGTTGAAAAAGGAAATATCTTCCGTTCAAAACTGGAAAGAAGCTTTATGAGAAACTGCTGTGTGTTCTGTTAATTCATCTCACAGAGTTACATCTTTCCCTTCAAGAAGCCTTTCGCTAAGGCTGTTCTTGTGAAATTGGCAAAGGGATATTTGGAGGCCCATAGATGGCTATGGTGAAAAAGGAAATATCTTCCGTTCAAAACTGGATAGAAGCTTACTGAGAAACTGCTCTGTGTTCTGTTAATTCATCTCACAGAGTTACATCTTTCCCTTCAAGAAGCCTTTCGCTAAGGCTGTTCTTGTGGAATTGGCAAAGGATATTTGGAAGCCCATAGAGGGCTACGGTGAAAAAGGAAATATCTTCCGTTCAAAACTGGAAAGAAGCTTTCTGAGAAACTGCTCTGTGTTCTGTGAATTCATCTCACAGAGTTACATCTTTCCCTTCAAGAAGCCTTTCGCTAAGGCTGTTCTTGTGGAATTGGGAAGGGATATTTGGAAGCCCATAGAGGCTATGGTAAAAAAGGAAATATCTTCCGTTCAAAACTGGAAAGAAGCTTTCTGAGAAACTGCTCTGTGTTCTGTTAATTCATCTCACAGAGTTACATCTTTCCCTACAAGAAGTCATTCCCTAAGGCTGTTCTTGTGGAATTGGCAAAGGATATTTGGAAGCCCATAGAGGGCTATGGTGAAAAGGAAATATCTTCCGTTCAAAACTGGAAAGAAGCTTTCTGAGAAACTGCTCTGTGTTCTGTGAATTCATCTCACAGAGTTACATCTTTCCTTCAAGAAGCCTTTCACTAAGGCTGTTCTTGTGGTATTGGCAAGGATATTTGGAAGCCCATAGAGGGCTATGGTGAAAAAATATCTTCCGTTCAAAACTGGAAAGAAGCTTTCTGAGAAACTGCTCTGTGTTCTGTTAATTCATCCCACAGAGTTACATCTTTCCTTCAAGAAGCCTTTCACTAAGGATATTCTTCTGGAATTGGCAAAGTGATATTTGGAAGCCCATAGAGGGCTATGGTGAAAAAGGAAATATCTTCCGTTCAAAACTGGAAAGAAGCTTTCTGAAACTGCTCTGTGTTCTGTTACTTAATCTCACAGAGTTACATCTTTCCTTCAAGAAGCCTTTCGCTAAGGCTGTTCTTGTGGAATTGGCAAAGGATATTTGGAAGCCATAGAGGGCTATGGTGAAAAAGGAAATATCTTCCGTTCAAAACTGGAAAGAAGCTTTCTGAAACTGCTCTGTGTTCTGTTAATTCATCTCACAGAGTTACATCTTTCCTTCAAGAAGCCTTTCGCTAAGGCTGTTCTTGTGGAATTGGAAAAGGGATATTTGGAAGCCCATAGAGGCTATGGTGAAAAAGGAAATATCTTCCGTTCAAAACTGGAAAGAAGCTTTCTGAGAAACTGCTCTGTGTTCTGTTAATTCATCTCACAGAGTTACATCTTTCCCTTCAAGAAGCCTTTCGCTAAGGCTGTTCTTGTGAAATTGGCAAAGGGATATTTGGAGCCCATAGAGGGCTATGGTGAAAAAGGAAATAACTTCCGTTCAAAACTGGAAAGAAGCTTTCTGAGAAACTGCTCTGTGTTCTGTTAATTCATCTCACAGAGTTACATCTTTCCCTTCAAGAAGCCTTTCGCTAAGGATGTTCTTGTGGAATTGGCAAGGGTTATTTGGAAGCCCATAGAGGGCTATGGTGAAAAAGGAAATATCTTCCGTTCAAAACTGGAAAGAAGCTTTTGAGAAACTGCTCTGTGTTCTGTGAATTCATCTCACAGAGTTACATCTTTCCCTTCAAGAAGCCTTTTCCTAAGGCTGTTCTTGTGGAATTGGCAAGGGATATTTGGAAGCCCATAGACGGCTAGGGTGAAAAAGGAAATATCTTCCGTTCAAAACTGGAAAGAAGCTTTCTGAGAAACTGCTCTGTGTTCTGTTAATTCATCTCACAGAGTTACATCTTTCCCTACAAGAAGTCATTCCCTAAGGCTGTTCTTGTGGAATTGGTAAAGGGATATTTGGAAGCCCATAGAGGGCTATGGTGAAAAAGGAAATATCTTCCGATCAAAACCGGAAAGAAGCTTTCTGAGAAACTGCTCTGTGTTCTGTGAATTCATCTCACAGAGTTACATCTTTCCCTTCAAGAAGCCTTTCGCTAAGGCTGCTCTTGTGGAATTGGCAAAGGGATATTTGAAAGCCCATAGAAGGCTAGGGTGAAAAAGGAAATATCTTCCATTCAAAACTGGAAAGAAGCATTCTGAGAAACACTCTGTATTCTGTTAATTCATCTCACAGAGTTACATCTTTCCCTTCAAGAGGCCTTTTCCTAAGGCTGTCCTTGTGGAATTGGCAAAGGGATATTTGGAAGCCCAAACAGGGCTATGGTGAAAAAGGAAATATCTTCCGTTCAAAACTGGAAAGAAGCTTTCTGAGAAACTGCTCTGTGTTCTGTTAATTCATCTCACAGAGTTACATCTTTCCCTTCAAGAAGCCTTTCGCTAAGGCTGTTCTTGTGGAATTGGCAAGGGATATTTGTGAGCCCATAGAGGGCTATGGTGAAAAAGGAAATATCTTCCGTTCAAAACTGGAAAGAAGCTTTCTGAGAAACTGCTCTGTGTTCTGTTAATTCATCTCACAGAGTTACATCTTTCCTTCAAGAAGCCTTTCGCTAAGGCTGTTCTTGTGGAATTGGCAAAGTGATATTTGGAAGCCCATAGAGGGCTATGGTGAAAAAGGAAATATCTTCCGTTCAAAACTGGAAAGAAGCTTTCTGAGAAACTGCTCTGTGTTCTGTTAATTCATCTCACAGAGTTACATCTTTCCCTTCAAGAAGCCTTTCGCTAAGGCTCTTCTTGTGGAATTGGCAAAGGGATATTTGGAAGCCCATAGAGGCTATGGTGAAAAAGGAAATATCTTCCGTTCAAAACTGGAAAGAAACTTTCTGAGAAACTGCTCTGTGTTCTGTTAATTCATCTCACAGAGTTACATCTTTCCCTTCAAGAAGGCTTTCGCTAAGGCTGTTCTTGTGGAATTGGCAAAGGGATATTTGGAAGCCCATAGAGGGCTATGGTGAAAAAGGAAATATCTTCCGTTCAAAACTGGAAAGAAGCTTTCTGAGAAACTGCTCTGTGTTCTGTTACTTAATCTCACAGAGTTACATCTTTCCTTCAAGAAGCCTTTCGCTAAGGCTGTTCTTGTGGTATTGGCAATGGATATTTGGAAGCCCATAGAGGGCTATGGTGAAAAAGGAAATATCTTCCGTTCAAAACTGGAAAGAAGCTTTCTGAGAAACTGCTCTGTGTTCTGTTAATTCATCTCACAGAGTTACATCTTTCCTTCAAGAAGCCTTTCGCTTAGGCTGTTCTTGTGGAATTGGCAAGGATATTTGGAAGCCCATAGAGGTCTATGTTGAAAAAGGAAATATCTTCCGTTCAAAACTGGAAAGAAGCTTTATGAGAAACTGCTGTGTGTTCTGTTAATTCATCTCACAGAGTTACATCTTTCCTTCAAAGCCTTTCGCTAAGGCTGTTCTTGTGGAATTGGCAAAGGGATATTTGGAAGCCCATAGATGGCTATGGTGAAAAAGGAAATATCTTCCGTTCAAAACTGGAAAGAAGCTTTCTGAGAAACTGCTCTGTGTTCTGTGAATCCATCTCACAGAGTTACATCTTTCCTTCAAGAAGCCTTTCACTAAGGCTGTTCTTGTGGAATTGGCAAAGTGATATTTGGAAGCCCTTAGAGGGGTATAGTGAAAAAGGAAATATCTTCCGTTCAAAACTGGAAAGAAGCTTTCTGAGAAACTGCTCTGTGTTCTGTTAATTCATCTGACAGAGTCACATCTTTCCCTTCAAGAAGACTTTCGCTAAGACTGTTCTTGTACTATTGGCAAAGTGATATTTGGAAGCCCATAGAGGACTATGTTGAAAAAGGAAATATCTTCCGTTGAAAACTGGAAAGAAGCTTTCTGAGAAACTGCTCTGTGTTCTGTGAATTCATCTCACAGAGTTACATCTTTCCCTTCAAGAAGTCTTTCCCTTAGGCTGTTCTTGTGGAATTGGAAAACGGATATTTGGAAGCCCATAGAGGCAATGTTGAAAAAGGAAATATCTTCCGTTCAAAACTGGAAAGAAGCTTTCTGAGAAACTGCTCTGTGTTCTGTGAATTCATCTCACAGAATTACATCTTTCCCTTCAAGAAGCCTTTAGGTAAGGCTGTTCTTGTGGAATTGGCAAAGGGATATTTGGAAGCCCATAGAGGGCTATGGTGAAAAAGGATATACCTTCCGTTCAAAACTGGAAAGAAGCTTACTGAGAAACTGCTCCGTGTTCTGTGAATTCATCTCACAGAGTTACATCTTTCCCTTCAAGAAGCCTTTCGCTAAGGCTGTTCTTGTGGAATTGGCAAGGATATTTGGAAGCCCATAGAGGGCTATGGTGAAAAAGGAAATATCTTCCGTTCAAAACTGGAAAGAAGCTTTCTGAGAAACTGCTCTGTGTTCTGTGAATTCATCTCACATAGTTACATCTTTCCCTTCAAGAAGCCTTTCGCTAAGGCTGTTCTTGTGGAATTGGCAAGGATATTTGGAAGCCCATAGAGGCTAGGGTGAAAAAGGAAATATCTTCCGTTCAAAACTGGAAAGAAGCTTTCTGAGAAACTGCTCTGTGTTCTGTTAATTCATCTCACAGAGTTACATCTTTCCTTCAAGAAGTCATTCCCTAAGGCTGTTCTTGTGGAATTGGCAAGGATATTTGGAAGCCCATAGAGGGCTATGGTGAAAAGGAAATATCTTCCGTTCAAAACTGGAAAGAGCTTTCTGAGAAACTTCTCTGTGTTCTGTAAATTCATCTCACAGAGTTACATCTTTCCCTTCAAGAAGCCTTTCGCTAAGGCGGTTCTTGTGAATTGGAAAAGGGATATTTGGAAGCCCATAGAGGGCTAGGGTGAAAAAGGAAATATCTTCCGTTCAAAACTGGAAAGAAGCTCTCTGAGAAACTGCTCTGTGTTCTCTTAATTCATTTCACAGAGTTACATCTTTCCCTTCAAGAAGCCTTTCGCTAAGTCTGTTCTTGTGGAATTGGCCAAGGGATATTTGGAAGCCCATAGAGGGCTATGGTGAAAAAGGAAATATCTTCCGATCAAAACCGGAAAGAAGCTTTCTGAGAAACTGCTCTGTGTTCTGTGAATTCATCTCACAGAGTTACATCTTTCCCTCCAAGAAGCCTTTCGCTAAGGCTGCTCTTGTGGAATTGGCAAAGGGATATTTGAAAGCCCATAGAAGGCTAGGGTGAAAAAGGAAATATCTTCCGTTCAAAACTGGAAAGAAGCATTCTGAGAAACACTCTGTATTCTGTTAATTCATCTCACAGAGTTACATCTTTCCTTCAAGAGGCCTTTCCTAAGGCTGTCCTCGTGCAATTGGGAAAGGGTATTTGGAAGCCCATAGAGGCTATGGTGAAAAAGGAAATATCTTCCGTTCAAAACTGGAAAGAAGCTTTCTGAGAAACTGCTCTGTGTTCTGTTAATTCATCTCACAGATTTACATCTTTCCTTCAAAAGCCTTTCGCTAAGGCTGTTCTTGTGGAATTGGCAAAGGATATTTGGAAGCCCTTAGAGGGCTATGGTGAAAAAGGAAATATCTTCCGTTCAAAACTGGAAAGAAGGTTTCTGAGAAACTGCTGTGTTCTGTTAATTCATCTCACAGAGTTACATCTTTCCCTTCAAGAAGCCTTTCGCTAAGGCTGTTCTTGTGGAATTGGCAAAGGATATTTGGAAGCCCATAGAGGGCTATGGTGAAAAAGTAAATATCTTCCGTTCAAAACGGGAAAGAAGCTTTCTGAGAAACTGCTCTGTGTTCTGTTAATTCATCTCACAGAGTTACATCTTTCCCTTCAAGAAGGCTTTCGCTAAGGCTGTTCTTGTGGTATTGGCAAAGGGATATTTGCAAGCAGATAGAGCCCTATGTTGAAAAAGGAAATATCTTCCGTTCAAAACTGGAAAGAAGCTTTCTGAGAAACTGCTCTGTGTTCTGTGAATTCATCTCACAGAGTTACATCTTTCCCTTCAAGAAGCCTTTCGCTAAGGCTGCTCTTGTGGAATTGGCAAAGGGATATTTGAAAGCCCATAGAGGGGTATGGTGAAAAAGGAAATATCTTCCGTTCAAAACTGGAAAGAAGCTTTCTGAGAAACTGCTCTGTGTTCTGTTAATTCATCTCACAGAGTTACATCTTTCCCTTCAAGAGGCCTTTTGCTAAGGCTGTTCTCGTGCAATTGGGAAAGGGGTATTTGGAAGCCCAAAGAGGGCTATGGTGAAAAAGAAAATATCTTCCGTTCAAAACTGGATAGAGGCTTTCTGAGAAACTGCTCTGTGTTCTGTTAATTCATCTCACAGAGTTACATCTTTCCCTTCAAGAAGTCTTTCGCTAAGGCTGTTCTTGTGGAATTGGCAAAGGAATATTTGGAAGCCCTTACAGGGCTATGGTGAAAAAGGAAATATCTTCCGTTCAAAACTGGAAAGAAGCTTTCTGAGAAACTGCTCTGTGTTCTGTTAATTCAACTCACAGAGTTACACCTTTCCCTTCAAGAAGCCTTTCGCTACGGCTGTTCTTGTGGAATTGGCAAAGGGATATTTGGAAGCCCATAGAGGGCTGTGGTGAAAAAGGAAATATCTTCCGTTCAAAACTGGAAAGATGGTTTCTGAGAAACTACTCTGTGTTCTGTTAATACATCTCACAGAGTTACATCTTTCCCTTCAAGAAGCCTTCCGCTAAGGCTGTTCTTGTGGAATTGGCAAAGTGATATTTGGAAGCCCATAGAGGGCTATGGTGAAAAAGGAAATATCTTCCGTTCAAAACTGGAAATCAACTTTCTGAGAAACTACTCTGTGTTCTGTTAATTCATCTCACAGAGTTACATATTTCCCTTCAGGAAGCCTTTCGCTAAGCCTGCTCTTGTGGAATTGGCAAAGGGTATTTGGAAGCCCATAGAGGCTAGCTGAAAAAGGAAAGAAAAGGAAATATGTTCCGTTCAAAACTGGAAACAAGCTTGAGAAACTGCTCTGTGTTCTGTTAATTCATCTCACAGAGTTACGTCTTTCCCTTCAAGAAGCCTTTCGCTAAGGCTGTTCTTGTGGAATTGGAAAAGTGATATTTGGAAGCCCATAGAGGGCTATGGTGAAAAAGGAAATATCTTCCGTTCAAAACTGGAAAGAAGCTTTCTGAGAAACTGCTCTGTGTTCTCTTAATTCATCTCACAGAGTTACATCTTTCCCTTCAAGAAGCCTTTCGCTAAGGCTGTTCTAGTGGAATTGGCAAAGTGATATTTGGAAGCCCATAGACTGACATGGTGAAAAAGGAATTATCTTAGGTTCAAAACAGGAAAGAAGCTTTCTGAGAAACTGCTCTGTGTTCTGTGAATTCATCTCACAGAGTTACATCTTTCCCTTCAAGAAGCCTTTCACTAAGGCTGTTCTTGTGGAATTGGCAAAGTGATATTTGGAAGCCCATAGAGGGGAATGGTGAAAAAAGAAATATGTTCTGTTCAAAAGTGGAAAGAATCTTTCTGAGAAACTTCTCCGTGTTCTGTGAATTCATCTCACAGAGTTACATCTTTCCCTTCAAGAAGCCTTTCGCTAATGCTGTTCTTGTGGAATTGGCCATGTGATATTTGGAAGCCCATAGATTGCTATGGTGAAAAAGGATATATCTTCCGTTCAAAACCGGAAAGAAGCTTTCTGAGAAACTGCTCTGTGTTCTGTTACTTAATCTCACAGAGTTACTTCTTTCCCTTCAAGAAGCCTTTCGCTAACGCTGTTCTTGTGGTATTGGCAAAGGGATATTTGAAGCCCATAGAGGGCTATGGTGAAAAAGGAAATATCTTCCGTTGAAAACTGGAAAGAAGCTTACTGAGAAACTGCTCCGTGTTCTGTGGATTCATCTCACAGAGTTACATCTTTCCCTTCAAGAAGCCTATCGCTATGGCTGTTCTTGTGGTATTGGCAAAGGGATATTTGGAAGCCCTTACAGGGCTATGGTGAAAAAGGAAATATCTTCCGTTCAAAACTGGAAAGAAGCTTTCTGAGAAACTGCTCTGAGTTCTGTTAATTCATTTCACAGAGTTACACCTTTCCCTTCAAGAAGCCTTTCGCTAAGGCTGTTCTTGTGGAATTGGCAAAGGGATATTTGGAAGCCCATAGAGGGCTATGGTGAAAAAGGAAATATCTTCCGTTCAAAACTGGAAAGAATCTTTCTGAGAAACTGCTCTGTGTTCTGTTAATTCATCTCACAGAGTTACATCTTTCCCTTCAAGAAGCCTTTCGCTAAGGCCTGACTTGTGGATATTGGCAAGGGATATTTGGATAGAGCCCTATGTTGAAAAAGAAATATCTTCCGTTCAAAACTGGAAAGAAGCTTTCTGAGAAACTGCTCTGTGTTCTGTTAATTCATCTCACAGAGTTACATCTTTCCTTCAAGAAGCCTTTCGCTAAGGCTGTTCTTGTGGAATTGGCAAAGGATATTTGGAAGCCCTTAGAGGGCTATGGTGAAAAGGAAATATCTTCCGTTCAAAACTGGAAAGAAGCTTTCTGAGAAACTGCTCTGTGTTCTGTTAATTCATCTCACAGAGTTACATCTTTCCTTCAAGAAGCCTTTCGCTAAGGCTGTTCTTGTGGTATTGGCAAGGATATTTGGAAGCCCATAGAGGGCTATGGTGAAAAAGTAAATATCTTCCGTTCAAAACTGGAAAGAAGCTTTCTGAGAAACTGCTCTGTGTTCTGTTAATTCATCTAACAGAGTTACATCTTTCCTTCAAGAAGCCTTTCGCTAAGGCTGTTCTTGTGGTATTGGCAAAGGATATTTGCAAGCCCATAGAGCCCTATGTTGAAAAAGGAAATATCTTCCGTTCAAAACTGGAAAGAAGCTTTCTGAGAAACTGCTCTGTGTTCTGTTAATTCATCTCACAGAGTTACATCTTTCCTTCAAAGCCTTTCGCTAAGGCTGTTCTTGTGGAATTGGCAAGGATATTTGGAAGCCCTTAGAGGGCTATGGTGAAAAGGAAATATCTTCCGTTCAAAACTGGAAAGAAGCTTTCTGAGAAACTGCTCTGTGTTCTGTTAATTCATCTCACAGATTTACATCTTTCCTTCAAGAAGCCTTTCGCTAAGGCTGTTCTTGTGGAATTGGCAAAGGATATTTGGAAGCCCATAGAGGGCTATGGTGAAAAAGAAATATCTTCCGTTCAAAACTGGAAAGAAGCTTTCTGAGAAACTGCTCTGTGTTCTGTTAATTCATCTCACAGAGTTACATCTTTCCTTCAAGAAGCCTTTCGCTAAGGCTGTTCTTGTGGAATTGGCAAGGATATTTGGAAGCCCATAGAGGCTATGGTGAAAAGGAAATATCTTCCGTTCAAAACTGGAAAGAAGCTTTCTGAGAAACTGCTCTGTGTTCTGTTAATTCATCTCACAGAGTTACGTCTTTCCTTCAAGAAGCCTTTCGCTAAGGCTGTTCTTGTGGAATTGGCAAAGGATATTTGGAAGCCCATAGAGGCTATGGTGAAAAGGAAATATCTTCCGTTCAAAACTGGAAGAAGCTTTCTGAGAAACTGCTCTGTGTTCTGTTAATTCATCTCACAGAGTTACATCTTTCCTTCAAAAGCCTTTCGCTAAGGCTATTCTTGTGGAATTGGCAAGGATATTTGCAAGCCCATAGAGGGCTATGGTGAAAAGGAAATATCTTCCGTTCAAAACTGGAAAAAGCTTTCTGAGAAACTGCTCTGTGTTCTGTTAATTCATCTCACAGAGTTACATCTTTCCCTTCAAGAAGCCTTTCGCTAAGGCTCTTCTTGTGGAATTGGCAAAGGATATTTGGAAGCCCTTAGAGGGCTATGGTGAAAAGGAAATATCTTCCGTTCAAAATTGGAAAGAAGCTTTCTGAGAAACTGCTCTGTGTTCTCTTAATTCATCTCACAGAGTTACATCTTTCCCTTCAAGAAGCCTTTCGCTAAGGCTGTTCTTGTGGAATTGGCAAAGGATATTTGGAAGCCCATAGAGGGCTATGGTGAAAAGGAAATATCTTCCGTTCAAAACTGGAAAGAAGCTTGAGAAACTGCTCTGTGTTCTGTTAATTCATCTCACAGAGTTACATCTTTCCTTCAAGAAGCCTTTCGCTAAGGCTGTTCTTGTGGAATTGGCAAAGGATATTTGGAAGCCCATAGAGGCTATGGTGAAAAGGAAATATCTTCCGTTCAAAACTGGAAAGAAGCTTTCTAAGAAACTGCTCTGTGTTCTGTTACTTAATCTCACAGAGTTACATCTTTCCTTCAAGAAGCCTTCGCTAAGGCTGTTCTTGTGGTATTGGCAATGGGATATTTGGAAGCCCATAGAGGGCTATGGTGAAAAGGAAATATCTTCCGCTCAAAACTGGAAAGAAGCTTTCTGAGAAGCTGCTCTGTGTTCTGATAATTCATCCCACAGAGTTACGTCTTTCCTTCAAGAAGCCTTTCACTAAGGCTGTTCTTCTGGAATTGGCAAAGGATATTTGAAAGCCCATAGAGGGCTATGGTGAAAAGGAAATATCTTCCGTTCAAAACTGGAAAGAAGCTTTCTGAGAAACTGCTCTGTGTTCTGTTACTTAATCTCACAGAGTTACATCTTTCCTTCAAGAAGCCTTCGCTAAGGCTGTTCTTGTGGTATTGGCAATGGGATATTTGGAAGCCCATAGAGGCTATGGTGAAAAATATCTTCCGTTCAAAACTGGAAAGAAGCTTTCTGAAACTGCTCTGTGTTCTGTTAATTCATCTCACAGAGTTACATCTTTCCTTCAAGAAGCCTTCGCTAAGGCTGTTCTTGTGGAATTGGAAAAGGGATATTTGGAAGCCCATAGAGGTCTATGTTGAAAAAGGAAATATCTTCCATTCAAAACTGGAAAGAAGCTTTATGAGAAACTGCTGTGTGTTCTGTTAATTCATCTCACAGAGTTACATCTTTCCCTTCAAGAAGCCTTTCGCTAAGGCTGTTCTTGTGAAATTGGCAAAGGGATGTTTGGAGGCCCATAGATGGCTATGGTGAAAAGGAAATATCTTCCATTCAAAACTGGAAAGAAGCTTACTGAGAAACTGCTCCGTGTTCTGTGAATCCATCTCACAGAGTTACATCTTTCCCTTCAAGAAGCCTTTCGCTAAGGCTGTTCTTGTAGAATTGGCAAAGGGATATTTGAAAGCCCATAGAGGGCTATGATGAAAAACGAAATATCTTCCGTTCCAAACTGGAAAGAAGCTTGAGAAACTACTCTGTGTTCTGTGAATTCATCTCACAGAGTTACATCTTTCCTTCAAGAAGCCTTTTGCTAAGGCTGTTCTTGTGAATTGGCAAAGGATATTTGGAAGCCCATAGAGGGCTATGATGAAAAAGGAAATATCTTCCGCTCAAAACTGGAAAGAAGCTTGAGAAACTGCTCTGTGTTCTGTCAATTCATCTCACAGAGTTACATCTTTCCTTCAAGAAGCCTTTCGCTAAGGCTCTTCTTTTGGAATTGTCAAGGATGTTTGGAGGCCCATAGATGGCTATGGTGAAAAGGAAATATCTTCCGTTCAAAACTGGAAAGAAGCTTTCTGAGAAACTGCTCTGTGTTCTGTTAATTCATCTCACAGAGTTACATCTTTCCTTCAAGAAGCCTTTCGCTAAGGCTCTTCTTGTGGAATTGGCAAAGGATATTTGGAAGCCCATAGAGGGCTATGGTGAAAAGGAAATATCTTCCGTTCAAAACTGGAAAGAAGCTTTCTGAGAAACTGCTCTGTGTTCTGTTAATTCATCTCACAGAGTTACATCTTTCCTTCAAGAAGCCTTCGCTAAGGCTGTTCTTGTGGTATTGGCAAAGGATATTTGCAAGCCCATAGAGCCCTATGTTGAAAAAGGAAATATCTTAAGTTCAAAATTGGAAAGAAGCTTTCTGAGAAACTGCTCTGTGTTCTGTCAATTCATCTCACAGAGTTACATCTTTCCCTTCAAGAAGCCTTTCGCTAAGGCTGTTCTTGTGGAATTGGCAAAGGATATTTGGAAGCCCATAGATGTCTATGGTGAAAAGGAAATATCTTCCGCTCAAAACTGGAAAGAAGCTTCTGAGAAACTGCTCCGTGTTCTGTGAATTCATCTCACAGAGTTACATCTTTCCTTCAAGAAGCCTTTCGCTAAGGCTGTTCTTGTGGAATTGGCAAAGGATATTTGGAAGCCCTTAGAGGGCTATGGTGAAAAGGAAATATCTTCCGCTCAAAACTGGAAAGAAGCTTTCTGAGAAACTGCTCTGTGTTCTGTGAATTCATCTCACAGAGTTACATCTTTCCTTCAAGAAGCCTTTCCTAAGGCTCTTCTTGTGGAATTGGCAAAGGATATTTGGAAGCCCATAGAGGGCTATGGTGAAAAGGAAATATCTTCCGTTCAAAACTGGAAAGAAGCTTTCTGAGAAACTGCTCTGTGTTCTGTCAATTCATCTCACAGAGTTACATCTTTCCCTTCAAGAAGCCTTTCGCTAAGGCTGTTCTTGTGGAATTGGCAAAGGGATATTTGGAAGCCCATAGAGGGCTATGGTGAAAAAGGAAATATCTTCCGTTCAAAACTGGAAAGAAGCTTTCTGAGAAGCTGCTCTGTGTTCTGTTAATTCATCTCACAGAGTTACATCTTTCCCTTCAAGAAGCCTTTCGCTAAGGCTGTTCTTGTGGTATTGGCAAAGGGATATTTGGAAGCCCATAGAGGGCAATGGTGAAAAAGTAAATATATTCCTTTAAAAACTGGAAAGAAGCTTTCTGAGAAACTGCTCTGTGTTCCGTGAATTCATCTCACAGAGTTACATCTTTCCCTTCAAGAAGCCTTTCACTAAGGCAATTCTTCTGGAATTGGCAAAGGGATATTTGGAAGCCCATAGAGGGCTATGGTGAAAAAGTAAATATCTTCCGTTAAAAACGGGACAGAAGCTTTCTGAGAAACTGCTCTGTGTTCTGTGAATTCATCTCACAGAGTTACATCTTTCCCTTCAAGAAGCCTTTCGCTAAGGCTGTTATTGTGGTATTGGCAAAGGGATATTTGGAAGCCCATAGAGGGCAATGGTGAAAAGTAAATATCTTCCGTTAAAAACGGGACAGAAGCTTTCTGAGAAACTGCTCTGTGTTCTGTGAATTCATCTCACAGAGTTACATCTTTCCCTTCAAGAAGCCTTTCGCTAAGGCTGTTATTGTGGTATTGGCAAAGGGATATTTGGAAGTCCAATGAGGGCTATGGTGAAAAAGGAAATATCTTCCGGTCAAAACTGGAAAGAAGCTTTCTGAGAAACTGCTCTGTGTTCTGTTAATTCATCTAACAGAGTTACGTCTTTCCGTACAAGAAGCTTTTCCCTAAGGCTGTTCTTGTGGAATTGGCAAAGGGATATTTGGAAGCCCATAGAGGGCTATGGTGAAAAAGGAAATAACTTTCGTTGAAAACTGGAAAGAAGCTTTCTGAGAAACTTCTCTGTGTTCTGTTAATTCATCTCACAGAGTTACATCTTTCCTTCAAGAAGCCTTCGCTAAGGCTGTTCTTGTGGAATTGGCAAAGGATATTTGGAAGCCCATAGAGCTATGGTGAAAAAGGAAATATCTTCCGTTCAAAACTGGAAAGAAGCTTTCTGAGAAACTGCTCTGTGTTCTGTTAATTCATCTCACAGAGTTACATCTTTCCTTCAAGAAGCCTTTCGCTAAGGCTGTTCTTGTGGAATTGGCAAAGGATATTTGCAAGCCCATAGAGGGCTATGGTGAAAAGGAAATATCTTCCGTTCAAAACTGAAAGAAGCTTTCTGAGAAACTGCTCTGTGTTCTGTTAATTCATCTCACAGGTTACATCTTTCCTTCAAGAAGCCTTTCGCTAAGGCTCTTCTTGTGTAATTGGCAAAGGATATTTGGAAGCCCATAGAGGGCTATGGTGAAAAAGGAAATATCTTCCGTTCAAAACTGGAAAAAGCTTTCTGAGAAACTGCTGTGTTCTGTTAATTCATCTCACAGAGTTACATCTTTCCTTCAAGAAACCTTTCGCTAAGGCTCTTCTTGTGGAATTGGCAAAGGATATTTGGAAGCCCATAGAGGGCTATGGTGAAAATGGAAATATCTTCCGTTCAAAACTGGAAAGAAGCTTTCTGAGAAACTGCTCTGTGTTCTGTTAATTCATCTCACAGAGTTACATCTTTCCTTCAAGAAGCCTTCGCTAAGGCTGTTCTTGTGGAATTGGCAAAGGATATTTGGAAGCCCATAGAGGGCTATGGTGAAAAAGGAAATATCTTCCGTTCAAAACTGGAAAGAAGCTTTCTAAGAAACTGCTCTGTGTTCTGTTACTTAATCTCACAGAGTTACATCTTTCCCTTCAAGAAGCCTTTCGCTAAGGCTGTTCTTGTGGTATTGGCAATGGATATTTGGAAGCCCATAGAGGGCTATGGTGAAAAAGGAAATGTCTTCCGTTCAAAACTGGAAAGAAGCTTTTTGAGAAGCTGCTCTGTGTTCTGATAATTCATCCCACAGAGTTACGTCTCTCCCTTCAAGAAGCCTTTCACTAAGGATATTCTTCTGGAATTGGCAAAGGATATTTGAAGCCCATAGAGGGCTATGGTGAAAAGGAAATATCTTCCGCTCAAAACTGGAAAGAAGCTTTCTAAGAAACTGCTCTGTGTTCTGTTACTTAATCTCACAGAGTTACATCTTTCCTTCAAGAAGCCTTCGCTAAGGCTGTTCTTGTGGTATTGGCAATGGATATTTGGAAGCCCATAGAGGGCTATGGTGAAAAGGAAATATCTTCCGCTCAAAACTGGAAAGAAGCTTTCTGAGAAACTGCTCTGTGTTCTGTTAATTCATCTCACAGAGTTACATCTTTTCCTTCAAGAAGTCTTTCGCTTAGGCTGTTCTTGTGGAATTGGAAAAGGATATTTGGAAGCCCATAGAGGTCTATGTTGAAAAAGGAAATATCTTCCGTTCAAAACTGGAAAGAAGCTTTATGAGAAACTGCTGTGTTCTGTTAATTCATCTCACAGAGTTACATCTTTCCTTCAAGAAGCCTTTCCCTAAGGCTGTTCTTGTGGAATTGGCAAAGGGATATTTGGAAGCCCATAGAGGGCTATGGTGAAAAAGGAAATATCTTTCGTTGAAAACCGGAAAGAAGCTTTCTGAGAAACTTCTCTGTGTTCTGTTAATTCATCTCACAGAGTTACATCTTTCCCTTCAAGAAGCCTTTCGCTAAGGCTGTAGTTGTGGAATTGGCAAAGGGATATTTACAAGCCCATAGAGGGCAATGCTGAAAAAGGAAATATCTTCCGTTCAAAACTGAAAAAAGAAGCTCTCTGAGAAACTGCTCTGGGTTCTGTTAATTCATCTCACAGAGTTACATCTTTCCCTTCAAGAAGCCTTTCGCTAAGGCTCTTCTTGTGTAATTGGCAAAGGGATATTTGGAAGCCCGTAGAGGGCTATGGTGAAAAAGGAAATATCTTCCGTTCAAAATTGGAAAGAAGCTTTCTGAGAAACTGCTCTGTGTTCTCTTAATTCATCTCACAGAGTTACATCTTTCCCTTCAAGAAACCTTTTGCTAAGGCTCTTCTAGTGGAATTGGCAAAGGGATATTTGGAAGCCCATAGAGGGCTATGGTGAAAATGGAAATATCTTCCGTTCAAAACTGGAAAGAAGCTTTCTGGGAAACTGCTCTGTGTTCCGTTAATTCATCTCTCAGAGTTACATCTTTCCCTTCAAGAAGCGTTTCGCTAAGGCTGTTCTTGTGGAATTGGCAAAGGGATATTTGGAAGCCCATAGAGGGCTATGGTGAAAAAGGAAATATCTTCCGTTCAAAACTGGAAAGAAGCTTTCTAAGAAACTGCTCTGTGTTCTGTTACTTAATCTCACAGAGTTACATCTTTCCCTTCAAGAAGCCTTTCGCTAAGGCTGTTCTTGTGGTATTGGCAATGGGATATTTGGAAGCCCATAGAGGGCTATGGTGAAAAAGGAAATGTCTTCCGTTCAAAACTGGAAAGAAGCTTTTTGAGAAGCTGCTCTGTGTTCTGATAATTCATCCCACAGAGTTACATCTATCCTTCAAGAAGCCTTTCACTAAGGATATTCTTCTGGAATTGGCAAAGGATATTTGCAAGCCCATAGAGGCTATGGTGAAAAGGAAATATCTTCCGCTCAAAACTGGAAAGAAGCTTTCTAAGAAACTGCTCTGTGTTCTGTTACTTAATCTCACAGAGTTACATCTTTCCTTCAAGAAGCCTTTGCTAAGGCTGTTCTTGTGGTATTGGCAAAGGATATTTGGAAGCCCATAGAGGGCTATGGTGAAAAGGAAATATCTTCCGCTCAAAACTGGAAAGAAGCTTTCTGAGAAACTGCTCTGTGTTCTGTTAATTCATCTCACAGAGTTACATCTTTCCTTCAAGAAGTCTTTCGCTTAGGCTGTTCTTGTGGAATTGGAAAAGGATATTTGGAAGCCCATAGAGGTCTATGTTGAAAAAGGAAATATCTTCCGCTCAAAACTGGAAAGAAGCTTTATGAGAAACTGCTGTGTTCTGTTAATTCATCTCACAGAGTTACATCTTTCCTTCAAGAAGCCTTTCGCTAAGGCTGTTCTTGTGAAATTGGCAAAGGATATTTGGAGGCCCATAGATGGCTATGGTGAAAAGGAAATAACTTCTGTTCAAATCTGGATAGAAGCTTACTGAGAAACTGCTCTGTGTTCTGTGAATCCATCTCACAGAGTTACATCTATCCCTTCAAGAAGCCTTTCACTAAGGCTGTTCTTCTGGAATTGGCAAAGTGATATTTGGAAGCCCATAGAGGGGTATAGTGAAAAAGGAAATATCTTCCGTTCAAAACTGGAAAGAAGCTTTATGAGAAACTGCTGTGTGTTCTGTTAATTCATCTCACAGAGTTACATCTTTCCCTTCAAGAAGCCTTTCGCTAAGGCTGTTCTTGTGAAATTGGCAAAGGGATATTTGGAGGCCCATAGATGGCTATGGTGAAAAAGGAAATAACTTCTGTTCAAATCTGGATAGAAGCTTACTGAGAAACTGCTCCGTGTTCTGTGAATCCATCTCACAGAGTTACATCTATCCCTTCAAGAAGCCTTTCACTAAGGCTGTTCTTCTGGAATTGGCAAAGTGATATTTGGAAGCCCATAGAGGGGTATAGTGAAAAAGGAAATATCTTCCGTTCAAAACTGGAAAGAAGCTTTCTGAGAAACTGCTCTGTGTTCTGTTAATTCATCTGACAGAGTCACATCTTTCCCTTCAAGAAGCCTTTCGCTAAGACTGTTCTTGTGGTATTGGCAAAGTGATATTTGGAAGCCCATAGAGGACTATGATGAAAAAGGAAATATCTTCCGTTGAAAACTGGAAAGAAGCTTTCTGAGAAACTGCTCTGTGTTCTGTGAATTCATCTCACAGAGTTACATCTTTCCCTTCAAGCAGCCTTTCGCTAAGGCTGTTCTTGTGGAATTCGTGAAGGGATATTTGGAAGCCCATAGAGGGCTACGTTGAAAAAGGTAATATCTTCCGTTCAAAACTGGAAAGAAGCTTTCTGAGAAACTGCTCTGTGTTCTGTGAATTCATCTCACAGAGTTACACCTTTCCCTTCAAGAAGCCTTTAGGTAAGGCTGTTCTTGTGGAATTGGCACAGAGATATTTGGAAGCCCATAGAGGGCTATGGTGAAAAAGGATATACCTTCCGTTCAAAACCGGAAAGAAGCTTACTGAGAAACTGCTCCGTGTTTTGTGAATTCATCTATCAGAGTTACATCTTTCCCTTCAAGAAGCCTTTCGCTAAGGCTGTTCTTGTGGAATTGGCAAAGGGTTATTTGGAAGCCCATAGAGGGCTACGGTGAAAAAGGAAATATCTTCCGTTCAAAACTGGAAAGAAACTTTCTGAGAAACTGCTCTGTGTTCTGTGAATTCATCTCACATAGTTACATCTTTCCCTTCAAGAAGCCTTTCGCTAAGGCTGTTCTTGTGGAATTGGCAAAGGGATATTTGGAAGCCCATAGAGGGCTAGGGTGAAAAAGGAAATATCTTCCGTTCAAAACTGGAAAGAAGCTTTCTGAGAAACTGCTCTGTGTTCTGTTAATTCATCTCACAGAGTTACATCTTTCCTTCAAGAAGCCTTTCGCTAAGGCTGTTCTTGTGGTATTGGCAAAGGATATTTGCAAGCCCATAGAGCCCTATGTTGAAAAAGGAAATATCTTCCGCTCAAAACTGGAAAGAAGCTTTCTGAGAAGCTGCTCTGTGTTCTGTTAATTCATCTCACAGAGTTACACCTTTCCTTCAAGAAGCCTTTGCTAAGGCTGTTCTTCTGGAATTGGCAAAGGATATTTGGAAGCCCATAGAGGGCTATGGTGAAAAAGGAAATATCTTCCGTTGAAAACTGGAAAGAAGCTTTCTGAGAAACTGCTCTGTGTTCTGTGAATTCATCTCACAGAGTTACATCTTTCCTTCAAGCAGCCTTTTCGCTAAGGCTGTTCTTGTGGAATTGGCAAGGATATTTGGAAGCCCATAGAGGGCTACGTTGAAAAGGTAATATCTTCCGCTCAAAACTGGAAAGAAGCTTTCTGAGAAACTGCTCTGTGTTCTGTGAATTCATCTCACAGAGTTACACCTTTCCTTCAAGAAGCCTTTAGGTAAGGCTGTTCTTGTGGAATTGGCAAAGGATATTTGGAAGCCCATAGAGGGCTATGGTGAAAAAGGATATCTTCCGCTCAAAACCGGAAAGAAGCTTACTGAGAAACTGCTCTGTGTTCTGTGAATTCATCTATCAGAGTTACATCTTTCCTTCAAGAAGCCTTCGCTAAGGCTGTTCTTGTGGAATTGGCAAAGGATATTTGGAAGCCCATAGAGGGCTAGGTGAAAAAGGAAATATCTTCCGCTCAAAACTGGAAAGAAACTTTCTGAGAAACTGCTCTGTGTTCTGTTAATTCATCTCACATAGTTACATCTTTCCTTCAAGAAGCCTTTCGCTAAGGCTGTTCTTGTGGAATTGGCAAAGGATATTTGGAAGCCCATAGAGGGCTATGGTGAAAAGGAAATATCTTCCGTTCAAAACTGGAAAGAAGCTTTCTGAGAAACTGCTCTGTGTTCTGTTAATTCATCTCACAGAGTTACATCTTTCCTTCAAGAAGCCTTTCGCTAAGGCTGTTCTTGTGGAATTGGCAAAGGATATTTGAAGCCCATAGAGCCCTATGGTGAAAAAGGATATCTTCCGCTCAAAACTGGAAAGAAGCTTTCTGAGAAGCTGCTCTGTGTTCTGTTAATTCATCTCACAGAGTTACATCTTCCTTCAAGAAGCCTTCGCTAAGGCTGTTCTTGTGGAATTGGCAAAGGATATTTGGAAGCCCATAGAGGGCTATGGTGAAAAGGAAATATCTTCTGTTCAAAACTGGAAAGAAGCTTGAGAAACTGCTCTGTGTTCTGTTAATTCATCTCACAGAGTTACATCTTTCCTTCAAGAAGCCTTTCGCTAAGACTGTTCTTGTGGAATTGGCAAAGGATATTTGAAGCCCATAGAGGGCTATGGTGAAAAAGGATATCTTCCGCTCAAAACTGGAAAGAAGCTTACTGAGAAACTGCTCTGTGTTCTGTGAATTCATCTCACAGAGTTACATCTTCCCTTCAAGAAGCCTTCGCTAAGGCTGTTCTTGTGAATTGGCAAAGGATATTTGGAAGCCCATAGATGGCTATGGTGAAAAGGAAATATCTTCCGCTCAAAACTGGAAAGAAGCTTGAGAAACTGCTCTGTGTTCTGTTAATTCATCTCACAGAGTTACATCTTTCCCTTCAAGAAGCCTTTCGCTAAGGCTGTTCTTGTGGAATTGGCAATGGATATTTGGAAGCCCATAGAGGGCTATGGTGAAAAGGAAATATCTTCCGTTAAAAACTGGAAAGAAGCTTGAGAAACTGCTCTGTGTTCTGTTAATTCATCTCACAGAGTTACATCTTCCCTTCAAGAAGCCTTTCGCTAAGGCTGTTCTTGTGAATTGGCAAAGGATATTTGGAAGCCCATAGAGGCTATGGTGAAAAGGAAATATCTTCCGTTCAAAACTGGAAAGAAGCTTTCTGAGAAACTGCTCTGTGTTCTGTGAATTCATCTCAGAGTTACATCTTTCCCTTCAAGATGCCTTTCGCTAAGGCTGTTCTTGTGGAATTGGCAAGGATATTTGAAGCCCATAGAGGGCTATGGTGAAAAGGAAATATCTTCCGTTCAAAACTGGAAAGAAGCTTTCTGAGAAACTACTCTGTGTTCTGTGAATTCATCCCACAGTGTTACATCTTTCCCTTCAAGAAGCCTTTCGCTAAGGCTGTTCTTGTGGAATTAGCAAAGGATATTTGAAGCCCATAGAGGGCTATGGTGAAAAGGAAATATCTTCCGCTCAAAACTGGAAAGAAGCTTTCTGAGAAACTGCTCTGTGTTCTGTGAATTCATCTCACAGAGTTACATCTTTCCCTTCAAGAAGCCTTTCGCTAAGGCTGTTCTTGTGGAATTGGCAAAGGGATATTTGGAAGGCCATAGAGGGCTATGGTGCAAAAGGAAATATCTTCCGTTCAAAACGGGAAAGAATCTTTCTGAGAAACTGCTCTGTGTTCTGTCAATTCATCTCACAGCGTTACGTCTTTCCCTTCAAGAAGCCTTTCGCTAAGTCTGTTCTTGTGGTATTGGCCAAGATATATTTGCAAGCCCATAGAGCCCTATGTTGAAAAAGGAAATATCTTCCGTTCAAAACTGGAAAGAAGCTTTCTGAGAAACTGCTCTGTGTTCTGTTAATTCATCTCTCAGAGTTACATCTTTCCCTTCAAGAAGCCTTTCTCTAAGGCTGTTCTTGTGGAATTGGCAAAGTGATATTTGGAAGCCAATAGAGGGCTATGGTGAAATGGAAATATCTACCGTTTAAAACTGCAAAGAAGCTTTCTGAGAAGCTGGTCTGTGTTCTCATAATTCATCCCACAGAGTTACGTCTTTCCCTTCAAGAATCCTTTCACTAAGGCTATACTTGTGGAATTGGCAAAGTGATATTTCGAAGCCCGTAGAGGGCTCTGGTGAAAAAGGAAATGTCTCCCGTTCAAAACTGGAAAGAAGCTTTCTAAGAAACTGCTCTGTGTTCTGTTAATTCATCTCTCAGAGTTACATCTTTCCCTTCAAGAAGCCTTTCTCTAAGGCTGTTCTTGTGGAATTGGCAAAGGGATATTTCTAAGCCCATAGAGGGCTATGGTGAAAAAAAATATATCTTCCGTTCAAAACTGCAAAGAAGCTTTCTGAGAAGCTGCTCTGTGTTCTGATAATTCATCCCTCAGAGTTACGTCTTTCCCTTCAAGAAGCCTTTCACTAAGGCTATTCTTCTGGAATTGGCAAAGTGATATTTCGACGCCCGTAGAGGGCTATGGTGAAAAAGGAAATATCTTCCGTTCAAAACTGGAAAGAAGCTTTCTAAGAAACTGCTCTGTGTTCTGTTACTTAATCTCACAGAGTTACATCTTTCCCTTCAAGAAGCCTTTCGCTAAGGCTGTTCTTGTGGTATTGGCAATGGGATATTTGGAAGCCCCTAGAGGGCTATGGTGAAAAAGGAAATATCTTCCGTTCAAAACTGGAAAGAAGCTTTCTGAGAAGCTGCTCTGTGTTCTGATAATTCATCCCACAGAGTTACGTCTTTCCCTTCAAGAAGCCTTTCACTAAGGCTATTCTTGTGGAATTGGCAAAGTGATATTTCAAAGCCCGTAGAGGGCTATAGTGAAAAAGGAAATATCTTCCGTTCAAAACTGGAAAGAAGCTTTCTAAAAAACTGCTCTGTGTTCTGTTACTTAATCTCACGGAGTTATATCTTTCCCTTCAAGAAGCCTTTCGCTAAGGCTGTTCTTGTGGTATTGGCAAAGGGATATTTGGAAGCCCATAGAGGGCTATGGTGAAAAGGAAATATCTTCCGTTCAAAACTGGAAGAAGCTTTCTGAGAAACTGCTCTGTGTTCTGTTAATTCAATTCACAGAGTTACATCTTTCCTTCAAGAAGCCTTTCTAAGGCTGTTCTTGTAGAATTGGCAAAGGATATTTGGAAGCCCATAGAGGGCTATGTTGAAAAAGGAAATATCTTCCGTTCAAAACTGGAAAGAAGCTTTCTGAGAAACTGCTCTGTGTTCTGTTAATTCATCTCTCAGAGTTACATCTTTCCTTCAAGAAGCCTTTCCTAAGGCTGTTCTTGTGAATTGGCAAAGGGATGTTTGGAGGCCCATAGATGGCTATGGTGAAAAGGAAATATCTTCCGTTCAAAACTGGAAAGAAGCTTACTGAGAAACTGCTCCGTGTTCTGTGAATTCATCTCACAGAGTTACATCTTTCCTTCAAGAAGCCTTTCGCTAAGGCTGTTCTTGTAGAATTGGCAAGGATATTTGAAGCCCATAGAGGGCTATGATGAAAAGGAAATATCTTCCGCTTCAAAACTGGAAAGAAGCTTTCTGAGAAACTACTCTGTGTTCTGTGAATTCATCCCACAGAGTTACATCTTTCCTTCAAGAAGCCTTTTGCTAAGGCTGTTCTTGTGGAATTGGCAAAGGATATTTGGAAGCCCATAGAGGGCTATGATGAAAAGGAAATATCTTCCGTTCAAAACTGGAAAGAAGCTTTCTGAGAAACTGCTCTGTGTTCTGTCAATTCATCTCACAGAGTTACATCTTTCCTTCAAGAAGCCTTTCGCTAAGGCTCTTCTTGTGGAATTGGCAAAGGGATATTTGGAAGCCCATAGAGGGCTATGGTGAAAAAGGAAATATCTTCCGTTCAAAACTGGAAAGAAGCTTTCTGAGAAACTGCTCTGTGTTCTGTTAATTCATCTCACAGAGTTACATCTTTCCCTTCAAGAAGCCTTTCGCTAAGGCTGTTCTTGTGGTATTGGCAAAGGGATATTTGGAAGCCCATAGAGGGCTATGGTGAAAAAGTAAATATCTTCCGTTAAAAACGGGAAAGAAGCTTTCTGAGAAACTGCTCTGTGTTCTGTTAATTCATCTCACAGAGTTACATCTTTCCCTTCAAGAAGCCTTTCGCTAAGGCTGTTCTTGTGGTATTGGCAAAGGGATATTTGCAAGCCCATAGAGCCCTATGTTGAAAAAGGAAATATCTTCCGTTCAAAACTGGAAAGAAGCTTTCTGAGAAACTGCTCTGTGTTCTGTTAATTCATCTCACAGAGTTACATCTTTCCCTTCAAGAAGCCTTTCGCTAAGGCTATTCTCGTGGAATTGGCAAAGGGATATTTGGAAGCCCATAGATGTCTATGGTGAAAAAGGAAATATCTTCCGTTCAAAACTGGAAAGAAGCTTTCTGAGAAACTGCTCTGTGTTCTGTGAATTCATCTCACAGAGTTACATCTTTCCTTCAGAAGCCTTTCGCTAAGGCTGTTCTTGTGGAATTGGCAAAGGGATATTTGGAAGCCCATAGAGGGCTATGGTGAAAACGGAAATATCTTCCGTTCAAAACTGGAAAGAAGCTTTCTGAGAAACTGCTCTGTGTTCTGTTAATTCATCTCACAGAGTTACATCTTTCCCTTCAAGAAGCCTTTCGCTAAGGCTGTTCTTGTGGAATTGGCAAAGGGATATTTGGAAGCCCATAGAGGGCTATGGTGAAAAAGGAAATATCTTCCGTTCAAAACTGGAAAGAAGCTTTCTGAGAAACTGCTCTGTGTTCTGTTAATTCATCTCACAGAGTTACATCTTTCCTTCAAGAAACCTTTCGCTAAGGCTGTTCTTGTGGAATTGGCAAAGGGATATTTGGAAGCCCATAGAGGGCTATGGTGAAAAGGAAATATCTTCCGTTCAAAACTGGAAAGAAGCTTTCTGAGAAGCTGCTCTGTGTTCTGTTAATTCATCTCACAGAGTTACATCTTTCCCTTCAAGAAGCCTTTCGCTAAGGCTGTTCTTGTGGAATTGGCAAAGTGATATTTGGAAGCCCATAGAGGGCTATGGTGAAAAAGGAAATATCTTCCGTTAAAAACGGGAAAGAAGCTTTCTGAGAAACTGCTCTGTGTTCTGTTAATCCATCTCACAGAGTTACATCTTTCCTTCAAGAAGCCTTTCGCTAAGGCTGTTCTTGTGGTATTGGCAAAGGGATATTTGGAAGCCCATAGAGGGCTATGGTGAAAAAGGAAATATCTTCCGTTCAAAACTGGAAAGAAGCTTTCTGAGAAGCTGCTCTGTGTTCTGTTAATTCATCTCACAGAGTTACATCTTTCCCTTCAAGAAGCCTTTCGCTAAGGCTGTTCTTGTGGAATTGGCAAAGTGATATTTGGAAGCCCATAGAGGGCTATGGTGAAAAAGGAAATATCTTCCGTTAAAAACGGGAAAGAAGCTTTCTGAGAAACTGCTCTGTGTTCTGTTAATCCATCTCACAGAGTTACATCTTTCCCTTCAAGAAGCCTTTCGCTAAGGCTGTTCTTGTGGTATTGGCAAAGGGATATTTGGAAGCCCATAGAGGGCTATGGTGAAAAAGTAAATATCTTCCGTTCAAAACTGGAAAGAAGCTTTCTGAGAAACTGCTCTGTGTTCTGTTAATTCATCTCACAGAGTTACATCTTTCCCTTCAAGAAGCCTTTCGCTAAGGCTCTTCTTGTGGAATTGGCAAAGGGATATTTGGAAGCCCATAGAGGGCTATGGTGAAAAAGGAAATATCTTCCGTTCAAAACTGGAAAGAAGCTTTCTGAGAAGCTGCTCTGTGTTCTGTTAATTCATCTCACAGAGTTACGTCTTTCCCTTCAAGAAGCCTTTCGCTAAGGCTGTTCTTCTGTAATTGGCAAAGTGATATTTGGAAGCCCATAGAGGGCTATGGTGAAAAAGGAAATATCTTCCGTTCAAAACTGGAAAGAAGCTTTCTGAGAAACTGCTCTGTGTTCTGTTAATTCATCTCACAGAGTTACATCTTTCCCTTCAAGAAGCCTTTCGCTAAGGCTGTTCTTGTGGTATTGTCAAAGGGATATTTGGAAATCCATAGAGGGCTATGGTGAAAAAGTAAATATCTTCCGTTAAAAACGGGAAGGAAGCTTTCTGAGAAACTGCTCTGTGTTCTGTTAATTCATCTCACAGAGTGACATCTTTCCCTTCAAGAAGCCTTTCGCTAAGGCTGTTCTTGTGGTATTGGCAAAGGGATATTTGGAAGCCCATAGAGGGCTATGGTGAAAAAGTAAATATCTTCCATTAAAAACGGGAAAGAAGCTTTCTGAGAAACTGCTCTGTGTTCTGTGAATTCATCTCACAGAGTTACATCTTTCTCTTCAAGAAGCCTTTCGCTAAGGCTGTTCTTGTGGTATTGGCAAAGGGATATTTGCAAGCCCATAGAGCAATATGTTGAAAAAGGAAATATCTTCCGTTCAAAACTGGAAAGAAGCTTTCTGAGAAACTGCTCTGTGTTCTGTTAATTCATCTCACAGAGTTACATCTTTTCCTTCAAGCAGCCTTTCGCTAAGGCTGTTCTTGTGGAAATGGCAAAGGGTTATTTGGAAGCCCATAGAGGGCTATGGTGAAAAAGTGAATATCTTCCGTTCAATACTGGAAAGAAGCTTTCTGAGAAACTGCTCCGTGTTCTGTGAATTCATCTCACAGAGTTACATCTTTCCCTTCAAGAAGCCTTTCGCTATGGCTGTTCTTGTGGAATTGGCAAAGGGATATTTGGAAGCCCATAGAGGGCTATGGTGAAAACGGAAATATCTTCCGTTCAAAACTGGAAGAAGCTTTCTGAGAAACTGCTCTGTGTTCTGTTAATTCATCTCACAGAGTTACATCTTTCCTTCAAGAAGCCTTTCGCTAAGGCTGTTCTTGTGGAATTGGCAAAGTGATATTTGGAAGCCCATAGAGGGCTATGGTGAAAAAGGAAATATCTTCCGTTCAAAACTGGAAAGAAGCTTTCTGAGAAACTGCTCTGTGTTCTGTTAATTCATCTCACAGAGTTACATCTTTCCCTTCAAGAAACCTTTCGCTAAGGCTGTTCTTGTGGTATTGGCAAAGGGATATTTGGAAGCCCATAGAGGGCTATGGTGAAAAAGTAAATATCTTCCGTTCAAAACTGGAAAGAAGCTTTCTGAGAAACTGCTCTGTGTTCTGTGAATTCATCTCACAGAGTTACATCTTTCCTTCAAGAAGCCTTTGCTAAGGCTGTTCTTGTGGTATTGGCAAAGGATATTTGGAAGCCCATAGAGGCTATGGTGAAAAGGAAATATCTTCCGTTAAAAACTGGAAAGAAGCTTTCTGAGAAACTGCTCTGTGTTCTGTTAATTCATCTCACAGAGTTACATCTTTCCTTCAAGAAGCCTTTGCTAAGGCTGTTCTTGTGGAATTGGCAAAGGATATTTGGAAGCCCATAGAGTGCTATGGTGAAAAGGAAATATCTTCCGTTCAAAACTGGAAAGAAGCTTTCTGAGAAACTGCTCTGTGTTCTGTTAATTCATCTCACAGAGTTACATCTTTCCTTCAAGAAACCTTTCGCTAAGGCTGTTCTTGTGGAATTGGCAAAGGATATTTGGAAGCCCATAGAGGGCTATGGTGAAAAAAATATCTTCCGTTCAAAACTGGAAAGAAGCTTTCTGAGAAGCTGCTCTGTGTTCTGTTAATTCATCTCACAGAGTTACATCTTTCCTTCAAGAAGCCTTCGCTAAGGCTGTTCTTGTGGAATTGGCAAAGTGATATTTGGAAGCCCATAGAGGGCTATGGTGAAAAAGGAAATATCTTCCGTTAAAAACGGAAAGAAGCTTTCTGAGAAACTGCTCTGTGTTCTGTTAATCCATCTCACAGAGTTACATCTTTCCTTCAAGAAGCCTTTCGCTAAGGCTGTTCTTGTGGTATTGGCAAAGGATATTTGAAGCCCATAGAGGGCTATGGTGAAAAAGGAAATATCTTCCGTTCAAAACTGGAAAGAAGCTTTCTGAGAAACTGCTCTGTGTTCTGTTGATTCATCTCACAGAGTTACATCTTTCCTTCAAGAAGCCTTTCGCTAAGGCTGTTCTTGTGGAATTGGCAAAGGATATTTGAAGCCCATAGAGGGCTATGGTGAAAAAGGAAATATCTTCCGTTCAAAACTGGAAAGAAGCTTTCTGAGAAGCTGCTCTGTGTTCTGTTAATTCATCTCACAGAGTTACGTCTTTCCCTTCAAGAAGCCTTTCGCTAAGGCTGTTCTTCTGTAATTGGCAAAGTGATATTTGGAAGCCCATAGAGGTCTATGGTGAAAAAGGAAATATCTTCCATTCAAAACTGGAAAGAAGCTTTCTGAGAAACTGCTCTGTGTTCTGTTAATTCATCTCACAGAGTTACATCTTTCCCTTCAAGAAGCCTTTCGCTAAGGCTGTTCTTGTGGTATTGGCAAAGTGATATTTGGAAGCCCTTAGAGGGCTATGGTGAAAAAGTAAATATCTTCCGTTAAAAACTGGAAAGAAGCTTTCTGAGAAACTGCTCTGTGTTCTGTGAATTCATCTCAGAGAGTTACATCTTTCCCTTCAAGAAGCCTTTCGCTAAGGCTGTTCTTGTGTTATTGGCAAAGGGATATTTGCAAGCCCATAGAGCAATATGTTGAAAAAGGAAATATCTTCCGTTCAAAACTGGAAAGAAGCTTTCTGAGAAACTGCTCTGTGTTCTGTTAATTCATCTCAGAGTTACATCTTTCCCTTCAAGAAGCTTTTCGCTAAGGCTATTCTCGTGGAATTGGCAAAGGGATATTTGGAAGCCCATAGATGTCTATGGTGAAAAAGGAAATATCTTCCGTTCAAAACTGGAAAGAAGCTTACTGAGAAACTGCTCCGTGTTCTGT
>JAKFHT010000510.1:0-59088 GCA_023783455.1 Erythrocebus patas | reverse complement strand
AACTGGAAAGAAGCTTTCTGAGAAACTGCTTTGTGTTCTGTTAATTCATCTCACAGAGTTACAGCTTTCCTTCAAGAAGCCTTTCGCTAAGGCTGTTCTTGTGGAATTTGCAAAGTGATATTTGGAAGCCCATAGAGGGCTATGGTGAAAAGGAAATATCTTCCGTTAAAAACTGGAAAGAAGCTTTCTGAGAAACTGCTTTGTGTTCTGTCAATTCAACTCACAGAGTTACAGCTTTCCTCAAGAAGCCTTTCGCTAAGACTGTTTTGTGGAATTTGCAAAGTGATATTTGGAAGCCCTAGAGGGCTATGGTGAAAAGGAAATATCTTCGTTAAAAACTGGAAAGAAGCTTGAGAAACTGCTTGTGTTCTGTTAATTCATCTCACAGAGTTACAGCTTTCCCTCAAGAAGCCTTTCACTAAGACTGTTCTTGTGAATTTGCAAAGTGATATTTGGAAGCCCATAGAGGGCTATGGTGAAAAGGAAATATCTTCCGTTAAAAACTGGAAAGAAGATTTCTGAGAAACTGCTTTGTGTTCTGTTAATTTATCTCACAGAGTTACAGCTTTCCTCAAGAAGCCTTTTGCTAAGACTGTTCTTGTGGAATTTGCAAAGTGATATTTGGAAGCCCATAGAGGGCTATGGTGAAAAGGAAATATCTTCCGTTAAAAACTGGAAAGAAGATTTCTGAGAAACTGCTTTGAGTTCTGTTAATTCATCTCACAGAGTTACAGCTTTCCCTCAAGAAGCCTTTCGATAAGACTGTTTTGTGGAATTTGCAAAGTGATATTTGGAAGCCCATGGAGGGCTATGGTGAAAAGGAAATATTTTCAGTTAAAACTGAAAGAAGCTTTCTGAGAAACTGCTTTGTGTTCTGTCAATTCATCTCACAGAGTTACAGCTTTTCCCTCCAGAAGCCTTTAGCTAAGACTGTTCTTGTGGAATATGCAAAGTGTAATTTGGAAGCCCATGGAGGGCTCTGGTGAAATAGGAAATATTTTCCGTTAAAAACTGGAAAGAAGCTTTCTGAAAACTGCTTTGTGTTCTGTTAATTCATCTCACAGAGTTACAGCTTTCCCTTCAAGAAGTCTTTCGCTAAGACTGTTCTTGTGGAATTTGCAAAGTGATATTTGGAAGCCCACAGACGGCTACGGTGAAAAAGGAAATATCTTCTGTTAAAAACAGGAAAGAAGCTTTCTGAAAAAGTGCTTTGTGTTCTGTCAATTCAACTCACAGAGTTACAGCTTTAGTCTCAAGAAGACTTTCGCTAAGACTGTTGTTGTGGAATTTGCAAAGTGATATTTGGAAGCCCATACAGGGCTATGGTTAAAAAGGAAATATCTTCCGTTAAAAACTGGAAAGAAGCTTTCTGAGAAACTGCTTTGTGTTCTGTTAATTCATCTCACAGAGTTGCAGCTTTCCCCTCTAGAAGCCTTTCGCTAAGACTGTTCTTGTGGGATGTGCAAAGTGATATATGGAAGCCCATGGAGGGCTATGGTGAAAAAGGAAATATCCTAAGATAAAAACTGGAAAGAAGCTTTCTGAGAAACTGCTTTGTGTTCTGTTAATTCATCTCACAGAGTTACAGCTTTCCTTCAAGAAGCCTTCGCTAAGACTGTTCCTGTGGAATTTGCAAAGTGATATTTGGAAGCCCATAGAGGGCTATGGTGAAAAGGAAATATCTTCAGTTAAAACTGAAAAGAAACTTTCTGAGAAACTGCTTTGTGTTCTGTTAATTCATCTCACAGAGTTACAGCTTTCCCTCAAGAAGCCTTCGCTAAGAATGTTCTTGTGGGATATTCAAAGTCATATTTGGAATCCCAATGAGGGCTATGGTGAAAAAGGAAATATCTTCAAATATAAACTGGAAAGAAGCTTTCTGAGAAACTGCTTTGTGTTCTATTAATTCATCTCACAGAGTTACAGCTTTCCCTTTCAGAAGCCTTTCGCTAAGACTGTTCCTGTGGAATTTGCAAAGTGATATTTGGAAGCCCATAGAGGTCTATGGTGAAAAAGAAATATTTTCAATTAAAAACTGGAAAGAAGCTTTCTGAGAGACTCCTTTGTATTCTGTTAATTCATTTCACAGAGTTACAGCTTTCGCCTCAAGAAGTCTTTCGCTAAGACTGTTCTTGTGGAATTTGCAAAGTGATATTTGGAAGCCCATAGAGGGCTATGGTGAAAAAGGAAATATCTTCCGTTAAAAACTGGAAAGAAGATTTCTGAGAAACTGCTTTGTGTTCTGTTAATTTATCTCACAGAGTTACAGCTTTCCCCTCCAGAAGCCTTTCGCTAACACTGTTCTTGTGGAATTTTCAAAGTGATATTTGGAAGCGCATAGAATGCTATGGTGAAAAAGGAAATATCTTCCGTTAAAATCTGGATAGAAGATTTCTGAGAAACTGCTTTGTGTTCTGTTAATTCATCTCAGAGAGTTACAGCTTTCCCTCAAGAAGCCATTCACTAAGACTGTTCTTGTGGAATTTGCAAAGTGATATTTGGTAGCCCAAAGTGGGCTATGGTGAAAAAGGAAATATTTTCAGTTAAAAACTGAAAAGAAACTTTCTGAGAAACTGCTTTGTGTTCTGTTAATTGATCTCAGAGAGTTACAGCTTTCCCCTCAAGAAGCCTTTTGCTAACACTGTATTTGTGGAATTTACAAAGAGATATTTGGAAGCCCATGGAGGGCTATGGTGAAAAAAGAAATATCTTTCGTAAAAAACTGGAAAGAAGTTTATGAGAAACTGCTTTGTGTTCTGTTAATTCGTCTCACAGAGTTACAGCTTTCCCTTCAGGAAGCCTTTTGCTAAGACTGTTTTTGTGGAATTTGCAATGTGATATTTGGTAGCCCACAGAGGGCTATGGCGAAAAAGGAAATATCTTCTGTTAAAAACTGGAAAGAAGAATTGTGAGAAACTGCTTTGTGTTCTGTTAATTCATCTCACAGAGTTACTGCTTTCCTTCAAGAAGCCTATAGCTAAGACTTTTCTTGTGCAAATTGCAAAGTGATATTTGGAAGACCATAGAGGGCTATGGTGAAAAAGGAATTATCTTCCGTTAAACACTGGAAGGAAGCTTTCTGAGAAACTGCTTTGTGTTCTGTTAATTTAACTCACAGAGTTACAGCTTTCCCCTCAAGAAGCCTTTTGCTAAGACTGTATTTGTGGAATTTGCAAAGAGATATATGGAAGCCCATAGAGGGCTGTGGTGAAAAAGGAAATATCTTTCGTAAAAAACTGGAAAGAACCTTTCTTAGAAACTGCTTTGTGTTCTCTTAATTCATCTCACAGAGTTACACCTTTCCCTTCAAGAAGCCTTTCGCTAAGGTTGTTCTTGTGGAATTTGGAAAGTGATATTTGGAAGCCCGTAGAGGGCTATGGTGAAAAAGGAAATATCTTCCTTTAGAAACTGTAAAGAAGCCTACTGAGAAACTGTTTTGTGTTCTCTTAATTCTACTCACAGAGTTACAGCTTTCCCTTCATGAAGCCTTGTGGTAAGACTGTTCTTGTGGAATTTGCAAAGTGATATTTGGAAGCCCATAGAGGGCTATGGTGAAAATGGAAATATCTTCAGTTAAAAACGGGAAAGAAGCATTCTGAGAAACTGCTTTGTGTTCTGTTAATTCATCTCACAGAGTAACAGCTTTCCCTTCAAGAAGCCTTTCACTAAGGCTGTTCTTGTGAAATTTGCAAAGTGATATTTGGAAGCCCATAGAGGGCTATGGTGAAAATGGAAATATCTTCCGTTAAAAACTGGAAAGAAGCTTTCTGAGAAATTGCTTTGTGTTCTCTTAATACATCTCACAGAGTTACAGCATTCCCCTCAAGAAGCCTTTCGCTAAGACTGTTCTTGTGGAATTTGCAAAGTGATATTCGAAAGCCCATAGAGGGCTATGGTGAAAAAGGAAATATCTTCCGTTAAAAACAGGAAAGAAGCTTTCTGAGTTACAGCTTTCCCTTCAAGAAGCCTTTCGCTAAGGCTCTTCTTGTGGAATTTGCAAAGTGATATTTGGAAGCCCATAGAGGGCTATGGTGAAAAGGAAAAATCTTCAGTTAAAAACTTGAAAGAAGCTGTCTGAGAAACTGCTTTGTGTTGTGTTAATTCATCTCACAGAGTTACAGCTTTCCCCTCAAGAAGACTTTTGCTAAGACTGTTCTTGTGGAATTGACAAAGTGATATTTGGAAGCCCATAGAGGGCTATGGTGAAAAAGGAATATCTTCAGTTAAAAACTTGAAAGAAGCTGTCTGAGAAACTGCTTTGTGTTCTGTTAATTCATCTCACAGACTTACAGCTTTCCCCTCAAGAAGCCTTTCGCTAAGACTGTTCTTGTGGAATTTGCAAAGTGCTATTTGGAAGCCCATAGAGGTCTATGGCGAAAAAGGAAATATCTTCCGTTAAAAACGGGAAAGAAGCTTTCTGAGAAACTGCTTTGTGTTCTGTGAATTCATCTCACAGAGTTACAGCTTTCCTTAAAGAAGCCTTTCGCTAAGGTTGTTCTTGCGGAACTTGCAAAGTGATATTTGGAAGCCCTTAGAGGGCTATGGAGTAAAAGGAAATATCTTCCGTTAAAAAATGGAAAGAAACTTTCAGAGAAACTGTTTTGTGTTCTGTTAATTCATCTCACAGAGTTACTGCTTTCCCCTCAAGAAGCCTTTCGCTAAGACTGTTCTTGTGGAATTTGCAAAGTGATATTTGGAAGCCCATAGAAGGCTATTATGAGAAAGGAAATATCTTAAGTTAAAAACTGGAAAGAAGCTGTCTGAGAAACTGCTTTGTGTTCTGTTAATTCATCTCACAGAGTTACAGCTTTCCCCTCAAGAAGAGTTTCGTTACGACTGTTTTTGTAGAATTTGCAAAGTGATATTTGTAAGCCCATAGTGGGCTATGGTGAAAAAGGAAATATCTTCCGTTAAAAACGGGAAAGAAGCTTTCTGAGAAACTGCTTTGTGTTCTGTTAATTCATCTCACAGAGTTACAGATTTCCCCTCAAGGAACCTTTCACTAAGACTTTTCTTGTGGAATTGACAAAGTGATATTTGGAAGCCCATAGAGGGCTATGGTGAAAAAGGAAATAGCCTCCGTTAAAAACTGGAAAGAAATTTTCTGAGAAACTGCTTTGTGTTCTGTGAATTCATCTCACAGAGTTACAGCTTTCCTTAAAGAAGCCTTTCGCTAAGGTTGTTCTTGCGGAACTTGCAAAGTGATATTTGGAAGCCCATAGAGGGCTATGGTGAAAAAGGAAATATCTTCAGTTAAAAACTGGAAAGAAGCTGTCTGAGAAACAGCTTTGTGTTGTTTTAATTCATCTCACAGAGTTACAGCTTTCCCTGCAAGAAGAGTTTTGCTAAGACTGTTCTTGTGGAATTGGAAAAGTGATATTTGGAAGCCCATAGAGGGCTATGGTGAAAAAGGAGTATTTTCAGTTAAAAGTGGAAAGAAGCTGTCTGAGAAACTGCTTTGTGTTCTGTTAATTCATCTCACAGAGTTACAGCTTTCCCCTCAAGAAGCCTTTAGCTAAAACTGTTTTTGTGTAATTTGCAAAGTGATATTTGGAAGCCCATAGAGGGCTATGGCGAAAAAGGAAATATCTTCCGTTAAAAACGGGAAAGAAGCTTTCTGAGAAACTGCTTTGTGTTCTGTTAATTCATCTCACAGATTTACAGATTTCCCCTCAAGAAGCCTTTCGCTAAGAATGTTCTTGTGGAATTGGCAAAGTGATATTTGGAAGCCCATACAGGGCTCTGGTGTAAAAGTAAATATCTTCCGTTAAAAACTGCAAAGGAGCTTTCTGAGAAACTGCTTTGTGTTCTGTTAATTCATCTCACAGAGTTACAGCTTTCCCCTCAAGAAGTCTTTCGCTAAGACTGTTCTTGTGGAATTTGCAAAGTGATATTTGGAAGCCCATAGAGGGCTATGGTGAAAAGGAAATATCTTCAGTTAAAAACTGGAAAGAAGCTTTCTGAGAAATTGCTTTGTGTTCCGTTATTTCATCTCACAGAGTTACAGCTTTCCCTCAAGAAGCCTTTTGCTAAGACTGTTCTTGTGGAATTTGCAAAGTGATGTTTGGAAGCCCATAGAGGGCTATGGTGAAAAGCGAAAAATCTTCAGTTAAAAACTGGAAAGAAGCTGTCTGAGTAACTGCTTTGTGTTCTGTTAATTCATCTCACAGAGTTACAGCTTTCCCCTCAAGAAGACTTTTGCTAAGACTGTTCTTGTGGAATTGACAAAGTGATATTTGGAAGCCCATAGAGGGCTATGGTGAAAAAGGAATATCTTCAGTTAAAAACTTGAAAGAAGCTGTCTGAGAAACTGCTTTGTGTTCTGTTAATTCATCTCACAGACTTACAGCTTTCCCCTCAAGAAGCCTTTCGCTAAGACTGTTCTTGTGGAATTTGCAAAGTGCTATTTGGAAGCCCATAGAGGTCTATGGCGAAAAAGGAAATATCTTCTTTTAAAAACGGGAAAGAAGCTTTCTGAGAAACTGCTTTGTGTTCTGTGAATTCATCTCACAGAGTTACAGCTTTCCTTAAAGAAGCCTTTCGCTAAGGTTGTTCTTGCGGAACTTGCAAAGTGATATTTGGAAGCCCATAGAGGGCTATGGAGTAAAAGGAAATATCTTCCGTTAAAAAATGGAAAGAAACTTTCAGAGAAACTGTTTTGTGTTCTCTTAATTCATCTCACAGAGTTACTGCTTTCCCCTCAAGAAGCCTTTCGCTAAGACTGTTCTTGTGGAATTTGCAAAGTGATATTTGGAAGCCCATAGAAGGCTATTTTGAAAAAGGAAATATCTTAAGTTAAAAACTGGAAAGAAGCTGTCTGAGAAACTGCTTTGTGTTCTGTTAATTCATCTCACAGAGTTACAGCTTTCCCCTCAAGAAGTCTTTCGCTACGACTGTTCTTGCAGAATTTGCAAAGGGATATTTGGAAGCCCTTAGAGGGCTATGGTGAAAAAGGAAATATCTTCCGTTAAAAACTGGAAAGAAGTTTTCTGAGAAACTGCTTTGTGTTGTGTTAATTCATCTCACAGAGTCACAGCTTTCCCCTCCAGAAGTCTTTCGCTAACACTGTTCTTGTGGAATTTTCAAAGTGATATTTGAAGCCCATAGAGGGCTATGGTGAAAAGGAAATATCCTAAGATAAAACTGAAAGAAGCATTCTGAGAAACTGCTTTGTGTTCTGTTATTTCATCTCACAGTGTTACAGCTTTCCTTCAAGAAGCCTTTTGCTAAGACTGTTCTTGTTAAATTTGCAAAGTGATATTTGGAAGCCCATAGAGGGCTATGGTGAAAAAGAAATATCTTCAGTTAAAAACTGGAAAGAAGCTCTGAGAAACTGCTTTGTGTTCTGTTAATTCATCTCACAGAGTTACAGCTTTCCCTCAAGAAGCCTTTCGCTAAGACTGTTCTTGTGGAATTTGCAAAGTGATATTTGGAAGCCCATAGAGGCTATGGTGAAAAGGAAATACCTTTCGTTAAAAACTGGAAGGAAGGTTTCTGAGAAACTGGTTTGTGTTCTGTTAATTCATCTCAAAGAGTTAGAGCTTTCCCCTCAAGAAGCTTTTCGCTAAGGCTGTTCTTGTGGAATTTGCAAAGTGATGTTTGGAAGCCCGTAGAGGGTTATGGTGAAAAAGTAAATATCTTCAGTTAAAAACTGGAAAGAAGCTGTCTAAGAAACTGCTATGTGTTCTGTTAATTCATCTCACAGAGTTACAGTATTACCCTCAAGAAGCCTTTCACTAAGACTGTTCTTGTGGAATTTGGAAAGTGATATTTGGAAGCCCATAGAGGGCTATGCTGAAAAAGGAAATATCTTCCGTTAAAAACAGGAAAGATGCTATCTGAGAAATTGCTTTGTGTTCCGTTATTTCATCTCACAGAGTTACAGCTTTCCCCTCAAGAAGTCTTTCGCTAAGACTGTTCTTGTGGAATATGAAAAGTGATATTTGGAAGACTTTAGAGGGCAAAGGTGAAAAAGGAAATATCTTCCGTAAAAACTGGAAAGAATCTTTCTGAGAAACTGCATTGTGTTCTGTTAATTCATCTCACAGAGTTACAGCTTTCCCTTCAAAAAGCCTTTCGGTACGGCTGTTCTTGTGGAATTTGTAAAGTGATATTTGGAAGCCCGTAGAGGGCTATGGTTAAAAAGGAAATATCTCCAGTTAAAAACTGGAAAGAAGCTTTCTGAGAAACTGCTTTGTGTTCTGTTAGTCCATCTCACAGAGTTAGAGCTTTCCCCTCAAGAAGCCTTTCGCTAAGACTGTTCTTGTTAAATTTGCAAAGTGATATTTGGAAGCCCCTAGAGGGCTATGGTGAAAAAGGAAATATCTTCACTTAAAAACTGGAAAGAAGCTTCTGAGAAACTGCTTTGTGTTCTGTTAATTCATCTCACAGACTTACAGCTTTCCTTTCAAGAAGCCTTTCGCTAAGTCTGTTCTGGTGGAATTTGAAAAGTGATATTTGGAAGTCCATAGAGGCCTATGGGGAAAAAGAAAATATCTTCAGTTAAAAACTGGAAAGAAGCTCCTGAGAAACTGCTTTGTGTTCTGTTAATTCATGTAACAGAGTTACAGCTTTCCCCTCAAGAAGCCTTTCGCTAAGACTGTTCTTGTGGAATTTGCAAAGTGATATTTGGAAGCCCATAGAGGGCTATGGTGAAAAAGGAGATATCTTCCTATAAAAACTGGAAAGAAGCTTTCTGAGAAATTGCTTTGTGTTCTGTTAATTCATCTCACAGAATTACAGCTTTCCCCTCAAGAAGCTTTTCGCAAAGACTGTTCTTGTGGAATTTGCAAAGTGATATTTGGAAGCCCATAGAGGTCTATGTTGAAAAAGGAAATATCTTCAGTTAAAAACTGTAAAGCAGCCGTTTGAGAAACTGCTTTAGTTTCTGTTAATTCATGTCACAGAGTTACATTTTTCCTCTCAAGAAGCCTATCGCTAAGGTTGTTCTTGTGGAATTTGCAAAGTGATATTTCGAAGCCCATAGAGGGCTATGGTGAAAAAGGAAATATCTTCAATTAAAAACTGGAAGGAAGCTGTCTGAGAAACTGCTTTCTGTTCTGTTAATTCATCTCACAGAGTTACACCTTTACCCTCAGGAAGCCTTTCGCTAAGACTGTTTTTGTGGAATTTGCAAAGCAATATTTGGAAGCCCATACAGGGCTATGGTGAAAAGGAAATATCTTCAGTTAATAACTGGAAGGAAGTTTTCTGAGAAACTGCTTTGTGTTCTGTTAATTCATCTCACAGAATTACAGCTTTCCCCTCAAGAAGTCTTTCGCTAAGACTGTTCTTGTGGAATTGGCAAAGTGATATTTGGAAGCCCATAGAAGGCTATGGTGAAAAAGGAAATATCTTCTGTGAAAAAATGGAAAGAAGCTTTCTGAGAAACTGCTTTGTGTTCTGTTAATTCATCTCACAGAATTACAGCTTTCCCCTCAAGAAGCCTTTCGCTAAGACTGTTCTTGTGGAATTGGCAAAGTGATATTTGGAAGCCCATAGAGGGCTATGGTGAAAAAGGAAATATCTCCAGTTAAGAACTGGAATGAATCTCTCTGAGAAACTGCTTTGTGTTCTCTTAATTCATCTCACAGAGTTACTGCGTTCCCCTCAAGAAGCTTTTCGCAAAGACTGTTCTTGTGGAATTTACAAAGTGATATTTCGAAGCCCATAGAGGTCTATGGTGAAAAAGGAAATATCTTCCGTTAAAAACTGGATAGAAGCTTTCTGATCAACTGCTTTGTGTTCTCTTAATTCAACTCACAGAGTTACAGCTTTCCCTTCAAGAAGCCTTTCGCTAAGGCTGTTCTTGTGGAATTTGCAAAGTGATATTTGGAAGCCCCTAGAGGGCTATGGTGATAAAGGAAATATCTTCAGTTAAAAACTGGAAAGAACCTGTCTGAGAAACTGTTTGTGTTCTGTTAATTCATCTCACAGAGTTACAGCTTTCCCCTCAGGAAGCCTTTCGGTAAGACTGTTCTTGTGGAATTTTCAAAGTGATATTTGGAATCCCAAAGAGGGCTATGGTGAAAAAGGAAATATCTTCATTTAAAACCTGGAAAGAAGCTTCCTGAGACACTGCTTTGTGTTCTGTTAATTCATCTCACAGAGTTACAGCTTTCCCCTCAAGAAGCCTTTCGCTAAGGCTGTTCTTGTGGAATTTGCAAAATGATATCTGGAAGGCCACAGAGGGCTATGGTGAAAAAGGAAATATCTTCTGTTAAAAACTGGAAAGAGGCTGTCTGAGAAACTGCTTTGTGTTCTGTTAATTCATCTCACAGAGTTACACCTTTCCCCTCAAGAAGCCTTTCGCTAAGACTGTTCTTTTGGAATTTGCAAAGCGATATTTGGAAGCCCTTAGAGGGCAATGGTGAAAAAGGAAATATCTTCAGTTAAAAACTGGAAAGAAGCTTTCTGAGAAACTGCTTTGTGTTCTGTTAATTCATCTCACAGAGTTACAGCTTTCCCCTCAAGAAGCCTTTCGCTAAGGCTGTTCTTGTGGAATTTGCAAAATGATATCTGGAAGGCCACAGAGGGCTATGGTGAAAAAGGAAATATCTTCTGTTAAAAACTGGAAAGAGGCTGTCTGAGAAACTGCTTTGTGTTCTGTTAATTCATCTCACAGAGTTACACCTTTCCCCTCAAGAAGCCTTTCGCTAAGACTGTTCTTTTGGAATTTGCAAAGTGATATTTGGAAGCCCATAAAATTCTATGGTGAAAAAGGAAATACCTTCCGTTAAAAACTGGAAAGAAGCTTTCTGAGAAACTGCTTTGTGTTCTCTTAATTCATCTCACAGAGTTACAGCTTTCCCCTCAAGGAGCCTTTCGCTAAGACTGTTCTTGTTAAATTTGCAAAGTGATATTTGGAAGCCCATAGAGGGATATGGTGAAAAAGGAATATCTTCAGTTAAAAACTGGAAAGAAGCTGTCTGAGAAATGCTTTGTGTTCTGTTAATTCATCTCACAGAGTTACAGCTTTCCCCTCAATAAACCTTTCGCTAAGACTGTTCTTGTGGAATTTGCAAAGTGATATTTGGAAGCCCATAGAGGGCTATGGTGAAAAAGGAAATATCTTCCGTTAAAAACTGGAAAGAAGCTTTCTGAGAAACTGCTTTGTGTTCTGTTAATTCATCTCACAGAGTTGCATCTTTCCCTTCAAGAAGCCTTTCGCTAAGGCTGTTCTTGTGGAATTGGCAAAGTGATATTTGGAAGCCCATAGAGGGCTATGGTGAAAAAGGAAATATCTTCCGTTAAAAACTGGAAAGAAGCTTTCTGAGAAACTGCTTTGTGTTCTGTTAATTCATCTCACAGAGTTACAGCTTTCCCCTCAAGAAACCTATCGCTACGTATGTTCTTTTGAAATTTTCAAAGTGATATTTGGAAGCCCATAGAGGGCTATGGTGAAAAAGGAAATATCTTCCGTTAAAAACAGGAAAGAAACTTTCTGAGAAACTGCTTTGTGTTCTGTTAATTCATCTCACAGAGTTACAGCTTTCCCTTCAAGAAGCCTTTCGCTAAGACTGTTCTTGTGGAATTTGCAAAGTGATATTTGGAAGCCCATAGAGGGCTATGGTGAAAAAGGAAATATCTTCAGTTAAAAACTGGAAAGAAGCTTTCTGAGAAACTGCTTTGTGTTCTGTTAATTCATCTCACAGAGTTACAGCTTTCCCCTCAAGAAGCCTTTCGCTAATACTGTTCTTGTGGAATTTGCAAAGTGATATTTGGAAGCCTTAGAGGGCTATGGTGAAAAAGGAAATATCTTCCGTTAAAAACTGGAAAGAAGCTTTCTGAGAAACTGCTTTGTGTTCTGTTAATTCACGTCACAGAGTTACAGCTTTCCCCTCAAGAAGCCGTTCGCTAACACTGTTCTTGTGGAATTTTAAAAGTGATATTTGGAAGCCCATAGAGGGCTAAGGTGAAAAAGGAAATATCCTAAGATAAAAACTGACAAGAAGCTTTCTGAGAAACTGTTCTTGTTCTGTTAATTCATCTCACAGAGTTACAGCTTTTCCCTCAAGAAGCCATTCGCTAAGACTGTTCTTGTGGAATTTTCAAAGTGATATTTGAAGCCCATAGAGGGCTAAGGTGAAAAAGGAAATATCCTAAGATAAAAAGTGAGAAGAAGCATTCCGAGAAACTACTTTGTGTTCTGTTAATTCATCTCACAGAGTTACAGATTTCCCTCAAGAAGCCTTTCTAAGACTGTTCTTGTGGAATTTTCAAAGTGATATTTGGAAGCCCATAGAGGGCTATGGTGAAAAAGGAAATATCTTCCGTTAAAAACTGGAAAGAAGCTTTCTGAGAAACTGCTTTGTGTTCTGTTAATTCATCTCACAGAGTTACAGCTTTCCCCTCAAGAAGCCTTTCGCTAAGACTGTTCTTGTGGAATTTTCAAAGTGATATTTGGAAGCCCATAGAGGGCTATGGTGAAAAAGGAAATATCTTCCGTTAAAAACTGGAAAGAAGCTTTCTGAGAAACTGCTTTGTGTTCTGTTAATTCATCTCACAGAGTTACAGCATTTCCCTCAAGAAGCCTTTCGCTAAGACTGTTCTTGTGGAATTTTCAAAGTGATATTTGGAAGCCCATAGAGGGCTATGGTGAAAAGGAAATATCTTCCGTTAAAAACTGGAAAGAAGCTTTCTGAGAAACTGCTTTGTGTTCTGTTAATTCATCTCACAGAGTTACAGCTTTCCCTCAAGAAGACTTTCGCTAAGACTGTTCTTGTGGAATTTTCAAAGTGATATTTGGAAGCCCATAGAGGGCTATGGTGAAAAGGAAATATCTTCAGTTAAAAACTGGAAAGAAGCTTCTGAGAAACTGCTTTGTGTTCTGTTAATTCATCTCACAGAGTTACAGCTTTCCTTCAAGAAGCCTTCGCTAAGACTGTTCTTGTGGAATTTGCAAAGTGATATTTGGAAGCCCATAGAGGGCTATGGTGAAAAGGAAATATCTTCAGTTAAAAACTGGAAAGAAGCTTTCTGAGAAACTGCTTTGTGTTCTGTTAATTCATCTCACAGAGTTACAGCTTTCCTCAAGAAGCCTTTCGCTAAGACTGTTCTTGTGGAATTTGCAAAGTGATATTTGGAAGCCCATAGAGGGCTATGGTGAAAAGGAAATATCTTCCGTTAAAAACTGGAAAGAAGCTTTCTGAGAAACTGTTTTGTGTTCTGTTAATTCATCTCACAGAGTTACAGCTTTCCTCAAGAAGCCTTCGCTAAGACTGTTCTTGTGGAATTTGCAAAGTGATATTTGGAAGCCCATAGAGGGCTATGGTGAAAAGGAAATATCTTCCGTTAAAAACTGGAAAGAAGCTTTCTGAGAAACTGCTTTGTGTTCTGTTAATTCATCTCACAGAGTTACAGCTTTCCTCAAGAAGCCTTCGCTAAGACTGTTCTTGTGGAATTTTCAAAGTGATATTTGGAAGCCCATAGAGGGCTATGGTGAAAAGGAAATATCTTCCGTTAAAAACTGGAAAGAAGCTTTCTGAGAAACTGCTTTGTGTTCTGTTAATTCTTCTCACATAGTTACAGCTTTCCTCAAGAAGCCTTTCGCTAAGACTGTTCTTGTAGAATTTGCAAAGTGATATTTGGAAACCCATAGAGGGCTATGGTGAAAAAGGATATATCTTCCGTTAAAAACTGGAAAGAAGCTTTCTGAGAAACTGCTTTGTGTTCTGTTAATTGTTCCCACAGTGTTACAGCTTTCCCTCAAGAAGCCTTTCGCTAAGACTGTTCTTGTGGAATTTGCAAAGTGATATTTGGAAGCCCATAGAGGGCTATGGTGGAAAAGGAAATATCTTCCGTTAAAAACTGGAAAGAAGCTTTCTGAGAAACTGCTTTGTGTTCTGTTAATTCATCTCACAGAGTTACAGCTTTCCTTCAAGAAGCCTTTCGCTAAGACTGTTCTTGTGGAATTTGCAAAGTGATATTTGGAAGCCCATAGAGGGCTATGGTGAAAAAGGAAATATCTTCCGTTAAAAACTGGAAAGAAGCTTTCTGAGAAACTGCTTTGTGTTCTGTTAATTCATCTCACAGAGTTACAGCTTTCCCTCAAGAAGCCTTTCACTAAGACTGTTCTTGTGGAATTTGCAAAGTGATATTTGGAAGCCCATAGAGGGCTATGGTGAAAAAGGAAATATCTTCCGTTAAAAACTGGAAAGAAGCTTTCTGAGAAACTGCTTTGTGTTCTGTTAATTCATCTCACAGAGTTACAGCTTTCCCCTCAAGAAGACTTTCACTAAGACTGTTCTTGTGGAATTTGTAATGTGATATTTGGAAGCCCATAGAGCGTTATGGTGAAAAAGGAAATATCTACAGTTAAAAACTGGAAAGAAGCTTTCTGAGAAACTGCTTTGTGTTCTGTTAATTCACCTCACAGAGTTACAGCTTTCCCATCAAGAAGCCTTTCGCTAAGACTGTTCTTGTGGAATTTGCAAAGTGATATTTGGAAGCCCATAGAGGGTTATGGTGAAAAAGGAAATATCTTCCGTTAAAAACTGGAAAGAAGCTTTCTGAGAAACTGCTTTGTGTTCTGTTAATTAACCTCACAGAGTTACTGCTTTCCCATCAAGAAGCCTTTCGCTAAGACTGTTCTTCTGGAATTTGTAAAGTGATATTTGGAAGCCCATAGGGCTATGGTGAAAAAGGCAATATCTTCCGTTAAGAACTGGAAAGAAGATTTCTGAGAAACTGCTTTGTGTTCTGTTAATTCATCTCACAGAGTAACAGATTTCATCTCAAGAAGCCTCTCGCCATGACTGTCCTTGTGGAATTTGCAAAGTGATATTTGGAAGCCCATAGGGCTATGGTGAAAAAGGAAATATCCTCCGTTAAAAACGGGAAAGATGCTTCCTGAGAAACTGCTTTGTGTTCGGTTAATTCTTCTCACAGAGTTACAGCTTTCCCATCAAAAAGCCTTTCGCTAAGATTGTTCTTGTGGAATTTACAAAGTGATATTTGGAAGCCCTTAGAGGGCTATGGTGAAAAAGGAAATATCTTCCGTTAAAAACTGGAAAGAACCTTTCTTAGAAACTGCTTTGTGTTCTCTTAATTCATCTCACAGAGTTACAGCTTTCCCTTCAAGAAGCCTCTCGCTAAGGCTGTTTTTGTGGAATTGGCAAAGTGATATTTGGAAGCCCGTAGAGGGCTATGGTGAAAAAGGCAATATCTTCCGTTAAAAACTGGAAAGAAGCGTTCCGAGAAACTGCTTCGTGTTCTGTTAATTCATCGCACAGAGTTACAGCTTTCCCCTCAAGAAACCTTTCGCTAAGACTGTCCTTGTGGAATTTGTAAAATGATATTTGGAAGCCCATAGAGGGCTATGGCGAAAAAGGAAATATCTTCCGTAAAAACTGGAAAGAAACATTCTGAGAAACTGATTTGTGTTCTGTTAATTCATCTCACAGAGTTACAGCTTTCCTTTCAAGAACCCTTTCGCTAAGTCTGTTCCTGTGGCATTTGCAAAGTGATATTTGGAAGCAAATAGAGGGTTATGGTAAAAAGGAAATATCTTCCATTAAAAACTGGAAAAATGCTTTCTGAGAAACTGCTTTGTTTTCTGTTAATTCATCTCACAGAGTTACTGCTTTCCCCTCAAGAAGGCTTTCGCTAAGACTGTTCTTCTGGAATTTGTAAAGTGATATTTGGAAGCCCATAGAGGGCTAGGGTGAAAAAGGAAATATCTTCCACTAAAAACTGGAAAGAAACTTTCAGAGAAACTGCTTTGTGTTTTGTTAATTCATCTCACAGAGTTACAGCTTTCTCCTCTAGAAGACTTTCGCTATTACTGTTCTTGTGGGATTTGCAATGTGATATTTGGAAGCCCATAGAGAGCTGTGGTGAAAAAGGAAATATCTTCCGTTAAAAACTGGAAAGAAGCTTTCTGAGAAAGTACTTTGTGTTCTGTTAATTCACCTCACAGAGTTACAGCTTTCCCACAAGAAGCCTTTCGCTAAGACTGTTCTTGTGGAATTTCCAAAGGGATACTTGGAAGCCCATAGAGGGCTATGGTGAAAAAGTAAATATCTTCCGTTAAAAACTGGAAAGAAGCTTTCTGAGAAACTGCTTTGTGTTCTGTTAATTCATCTCACAGAGTTACTGCTTTGCCCTGAAGAAGCCTTTCGCTAAGACTGTTCTTGTGGAATTTGCAAAGTGATATTTGGAGCCCATAAAGGCTATGGTCAAAAAATAAATATCTTCCATTAAAAACTAGAAAGAATATTTCTGAGAAACTGCTTTGTGTTCTGTTAATTCTTCCCACAGATTTACAGCTTTCCCTTCAAGAATCCTTTCGCTAAGTCTGTTCTCCTGGAATTTGCAAGGTGATATTTGGAAGCCCTTAGAGGTCTATGGTGAAAAAGGAAATATCTTCCGTTAAAAACTGGAAAGAAGCTTTCTGAGAAACTGCTCTGTGTTCTGTTAATTCATCTCATAGAGTTAGTGCTTTCCCATCAAGAAGCGTTTCACTAATACTGTTCTTGTGGATTTTCCAAAGTGATATTTGGAAGCCCATAGAGGGCTATGGTGAAAAGTAAATATCTTCCGTTAAAAGCTTGAAAGAAGCTTTCTGAGAAACTGCTTTGTGTTCTGTTAATTGATCTCATAGAGTTACAGCTTTCCCCTCAAGAAGCCTTTCGCTACGGTTGTTTTTGTGGAATTTGCAAAGTGATATTTGGAAGCCCATAGAGGGCTACGGTGAAAAAGGAAATATCTTCCGTTAAAAACTGGAAAGTAGCTTTCTGAGAAACTGCTTTGTGTTCTGTTAATTCATCTCACAGAGTTACTGCTTTCCCCTCAAGAAGCCTTTCACGAAGACTGTTCTTGTGGAATTTGCAAAGTGATATTTGGAAGCCCATAGAGGGCTATGGTGAAAAAGGAAATATCTTCCGTTAAAAACTGGAAAGTAGCTTTCTGAGAAACTGCTTTGTGTTCTGTTAATTCATCTCAAAGAGTTACAGCTTTCCCCTCAAGAAGCCTTTCACGAAGACTGTTCTTGTGGAATTTGCAAAGTGATATTTGGAAGTCCATAGAGGTCTATGGTGAAAAAGGAAATATCTTCCATTAAAAACTGGTAAGAAGCTTTCTGAGAAACTGCTTTGTGTTGTGTTAATTCATCTCACAGAGTTACAGCTTTCCCCTCAAGAAGACTTTCGCAAAGACTGTTCTTGTGGAATTTGCAAAGTGATATTTGGAAGTCCATAGAGGGCTACGGTGAAAAAGGAAATATCTCCCGTTGAAAACTGGAAAGAAGCTTTGTGAGAAACTGCTTTGTGTTCTGTTAATTCATCTCACTGAGTTACAGCTTTCCCTTCAAGAAGCGTTACGCTATATCTATTTTTGTGGAATTTGCGCAGTGATATTTGGAATCCCATAGAGGGCTATGTTGAAAAACGAAATATCTTCCGTTAAAAACTGGAAAGAAGCTTTCTGAGAAATTGCTTTGTGTTCTGTTAAATCATCTCACAGTGTTACAGCTTTCCCTTCAAGTAGCCTTTCGCTAAGACTCTTCTAGTGGAATTGGTAAAGTGATATTTGGAAGACCATAGAGGTCTATGGTGAAAAAGGAAATATCTTCCGTTAAAAACTGGAAAGAAGCTTTCTGAGAAACTGTTCTGTGTTCTGTTAATTCATCTCACAGAGTTACTGCTTTCCCATCAAGAAGCCTTTTGCTAAGACTGTTCTTGTGGATTTGCAAAGTGATAATTGGAAACCCATTGAGGGCTATGTTGAAAAAGGAAATATCTTCCGTTAAAATCTTGAAAGAATCTTTCTGAGAAACTACTTTGTGTTCTGTTAATTCATGTCACAGAGTTACAGCTTTCCCCTCAAGAAGCCTCTCGCTAAGACTGTTCTTGTGGAATTTGCAAAGCGATATTTGGAAGCCCATCGAGGGCTATGGTGAAAAAGGAAATATCTTCCATTAAAAACTGGAAAGAAGCTTTCTGAGAAATTGCTTTGTGTTCTGTCAATTCATCTCACAGGCTTACAGCTTTCCCCTCAAGAAGCCTTTCGCTAAGACTGTTCTTGTGGAATTTGCAAAGTGATATTTGGAAGCCCATAGAGGGCTATATTGAAAAAGGAAATATCTTCCGTTGAAAACTAGAAAGAAGCTTTCTGAGAAACTGCTTTGTGTTCTGTTAATTCATCTCACAGAGTTACAGCTTTCTCTTCAATAAGCCTTTCGCTAAGACTCTTCTTGTGGAATTTGCAAAGTGATATTTGGAAGCCCATGGAGGGCTATGGTGAAAAAGGATATAACTTCCATTAAAAACTGGAAAGAAGCTTTCTGAGAAACTGCTTTGTGTTCTCTTAATTCATCTCATAGTTACTGCTTTCCCTCAAGAAGCCTTTCGCTAAGACTGTTCTTGTGGAATTTGCAAAGTGATATTTGGAAGCCCATAGAGGGTTAAGGTGAAAAAGGAAATATCTTCCGTTAAAAACTGGAAAGAAGCATTCTGAGAAACTGCTTTGTGTTCTCTTAGTTCATCTCACAGAGTTACAGCTTTCCCCTCAAGAAGCCTTTAGCTAAGACGGTTCTTGTGGAATTTGCAAAGTGATATTTGGAAGCCCTTAGAGGGCTATGGTGAAAAAGGAAATATCTTTCTTTAAAAACTGGAAAGAAGCTTTCTGAGAAACTGATTTGTGTTCTGTTAATTCATCTCACAGAGTTACTGCGTTCCCCACAAGAAGCCTTTCGTTAAGACTGTTCTTGTGGAATTTGCAAAGTGATATTTGGAAGTCCATAGAGGCATATGGTAAAAAAGGACATATCTTCCGGTAAAAACTGGAAAGAAGGTTTCAGAGAAACTGCTTTGTGTTCTGTTAATTCATCTCACAGAGTTACAGCTTTCCTTCAAGAAGCCTTTCTAAGACTGTTCTTGTGGAATTTGCAAAGTGATATTTGGAAGCCCATAGAGGGCTATGGTGAAAAAGGAAATATCTTCGTTAAAAACTGGAAAGAAGCTTTCTGAGAAACTGCTTTGTGTTCTGTTAATTCATCTCACAGAGTTACAGCTTTCCTCAAGAAGCCTTTCGCTAAGACTGTTCTTGTGGAATTTGCAAAGTGATATTTGGAAGTCCATAGAGGGCTATGGTGAAAAAGGAAATATCTTCCGTTAAAAACTGGAAAGAAGCTTTCTGAGAAACTGCTTTGTGTTCTGTTAATTCATCTCACAGAGTTACAGCTTTCCCTCAAGAAGCCTTTCGCTAAGACTGTTCTTGTGGAATTTTCATAGTGATATTTTCAAGCCCATAGAGGGCTAAGGTGAAAAAGGAAATATCCTAAGATAAAAAGTGAAAGAAGCATTCTGAGAAACTACTTTGTGTTCTGTTAATTCATCTCACAGAGTTACAGCTTTCCTCAAGAAGCCTTTCGAAGACTCTTCTTGTGGAATTTGCAAAGTGATATTTGGAAGCCCATAGAGGCTATGGTGAAAAGGAAATATCTTCCGTTAAAAACTGGAAAGAAGCTTTCTGAGAAACTGCTTTGTGTTCTGTTAATTCATCTCACAGAGTTACAGCTTTCCCCTCAAGAAGCCTTTCGCTAAGACTGTTCTTGTGGAATTTGTAAAGTGATATTTGGAAGCCCATAGAGGCTATGGTGAAAAGGAAATATCTTCCGTTAAAACTGAAAGAAGCTTTCTGAGAAACTGCTTTGTGTTCTGTTAATTCATCTCACAGAGTCACTGCTTTCACCTCAAGAAGCCTTTCTCTAAGACTGTTCTTGTGGAATTTTCATAGTGATATTTTCAAGCCCATAGAGGGCTAAGGTGAAAAAGGAAATATCCTAAGATAAAAACTGAAAAGAAGCATTCTGAGAAACTACTTTGTGTTCTGTTAATTTATCTCACAGAGTTACAGCTTTTCCCTCAAGAAGCCTTTCGCGAAGACTCTTCTTGTGGAATTTGCAAAGTGATATTCGGAAGCCCTTAGAGGGTTATGGTGAAAAAGGAAATATCTTCCGTTAAAAAGTGGAAAGAAGCTTTCTGAGAAACTACTTTGTGTCCTGTTAATTCATCTCACAGAGTTACAGGTTTCCCCTCAAGAAGCCTTTCGCTAATACTGTTCTTGTGGAATTTTCAAAGCGATATTTGGAAACCCATAGAGGGCTATGGTGAACAAGGAAATATCTTCCATTAAAAACTGGAAAGAAACTTTCTGAGAAACTGCTTTGTGTTCTGTTATTTCATCTCACAGAGTTACAGCTTTCCCTTCAAGAAGCCTTTCGCTAAGATTGTTCTTTTGGAATTTGGAAAGTGATATTTAGTAGCCCATAGAGGGCCATGGTGAAAAAGGAGATACCTTCCGTTAAAAACTGGAAAGAAGCTTTCTGATAAACTGCTTTGTGTTCTGTTAACTCATCTAACAGAGTTACAGCTTTCCCCTCAAGAAGTCTTTCGCTAAGACTGTTCATGTGGAATTTGGAAAGTGATATTTAGTAGCCAATAGAGGGCTACGGTGAAAAAGGAAATATCTTCCGTTAAAAAGTGGATAGAAGCTTTCTGAGAGACTGCTTTGTGTTCTGTTAATTCATCTCACAGAATTACAGCTTTCCCCTCATGAAGTCTTTGGCTAAGACTGTTCCTGTGGAATTTGCAAAGTGATATTTGGAAGCCCTTAGAGGGCTATGGTGAAAAGGACATATCTTCCGTTAAAAACTGGATAGAAGCTTTCTGAGAAACTGCTTTGTGTTCTGTTAATTCATCTCACAGATTTACAGCTTTACCCTCCAGGACCCTTTCTCTAAGACTGATCTTGTGGAATTTGCAAAGTGATATTTGGAAGCCCATAGAGCTCTATGGTGGAAAAGGAAATATCCTAAGATAAAAACTGAAAAGAAGCATTCTGAGAAACTGCTTTGTGTTCTGTTAATTCATCTCACAGAGTTACAGCTTTCCGCTCAAGAAGCCTTTCGCTAAGACTGTTCTTGTGGAATTTGCAAAGCGATATTTGGAAGACCATAGAGGGCTATGGTGAAGAAGGAAATATCTTCCGTTAAAAACTGGAAAGAGGCTTTCTGAGAAACTGCTCTGTGTTCTGTTATTTCATCTCACAGAGTTACAGCTTTCCTCTCAAGTAGCCTTTCGCTAAGACAGTTTTTGTAGAATTTGCAAAGTGATATTTGGAAGCCCATAGAGGGCTATGGTGAAAAAGGAAATATCTTCCGTTAAAAACTGGAAAGAGGCATTCTGAGAAACTCCTTTGTGTTCTCTTAATTCAACTCACAGAGTTACAGCTTTCCCCTCAAGAAACCTTTCCTTAAGACAGTTTTTGTGGAAATTGGAAAGGGATACTTAGAAGCCCATAGAGGGCTATGGTGAAAAAAGAAATATCCTAAGACAAAAACTGAAAAGAATCTTTCTTAGAAACTACATTGGGCTCTGTTAATTCATGTCACAGACTTAGAGCTTTCCCCTACAGAAGCCTTTCGCTAAGACTGTTCTTGTGGAATTTGCAAAGTGATATTTGGAAGCCCATAGAGTGCTATGATGAAAAAGGAAATATCTTCAGTTAAAAACTATATAGAAGTTTTCTGAGAAACTTCTTTGTGTTCTGTTAATTCATCTCACAGAGTTACAGTTTTCCCCTCAAGAAGCCTCTCCCTAAGACTGTTCTTGTGGAATTTCCTAAGTGATATTTGGAAGCCCATAGAGGTCTATGGTGTAAAAGGAAGTATCTTACGTTAAAAAGTGGAAAGAGGCTTTCTGAGAAACTGCTTTGTGTTCTGTTAACTCATCTCACAGAGTCACAGCTTTAACCTCAAGAAGCCTCTCCCTAAGACAGTTCTTGTGGAATTTTCAAAGCGATATTTGGAAGCCCATAGAAGGCTAAGGTGAAAAAGGAATTATCTTCCGTTAAAAACTGGAAAGAGGCTTTCTGAGAAACTGTTTTGTTTTGTGTTAATTCACCTCACAGACTTACAGCTTTTCCCTCAAGAAGCCTTTCGCAAGACTGTTCTTGTGGAATTTGCGAAGTGATATTTGGAAGTCCATAGAGGGCTCTGGTGAAAAAGGAAATATCTTCAGTTAAAAACTGGAAGGAAACTTTCTGAGAAACTGCTTTGTGTTTTGTTAATTCATCTCACAGAGTTACAGCTTTCCCCTCAAGAAGCCTTTCTCTGAGACTGTTCTTGTGGAATTTGCAAAGTGATATTAGGAAGCCCCTAGGGGGCTATGGTGAAAAAGGAAATATCTTCCGTTAAAAAATGGAAAGAAGCTTCTGAGAAACTGTTTTGTGTTCTGTTAATTCAACTCACAGAGTTACAGCTTTCCCTCAAGAAGCCTTTCGCTAAGACTGTTCTTGTGGAATTTGCAAAGTGATATTTGGAAGCCCATAGAGGGCTATGGTGAAAAAGAAATATCCTAAGATAAAACTGAAAGAAGCTTTCTGAGAAACTGCATTGTGTTCTGTTAATTCATCTCACAGAGTTACAGCTTTCCCTCAAGAAGCCTTTCGCTAAGACTGTTCTTGTGGAATTTGCAAAGTGATATTTGGAAGCCCATAGAGTGCTATGATGAAAAAGGAAATATCTTCAGTTAAAAACTATATAGAAGCTTTCTGAGAAACTGCTTTGTGTTCTGTTAATTCATCTCACAGAGTTACAGCTTTCCTCAAGAAGCCTCTCCCTAAGACTGTTCTTGTGGAATTTCCTAAGTGATATTTGGAAGCCCATAGAGGTCTATGGTGTAAAAGGAAGTATCTTACGTTAAAAAGTGGAAAGAGGCTTTCTGAGAAACTGCTTTGTGTTCTGTTAACTCATCTCACAGAGTCACAGCTTTAACCTCAAGAAGCCTCTCCCTAAGACAGTTCTTGTGGAATTTTCAAAGCGATATTTGGAAGCCCATATGGCTAAGGTGAAAAAGGAATTATCTTCCGTTAAAAACTGGAAAGAGGCTTTCTGAGAAACTGTTTTGTTTTGTGTTAATTCACCTCACAGACTTACAGCTTTTCCCTCAAGAAGCCTTTCGCTAAGACTGTTCTTGTGGAATTTTCAAAGTGATATTTGGAAGTCCATAGAGGGCTATGGTGAAAAGGAAATATCTTCAGTTAAAAACTGAAAAGAAACTTTCTGAGAAACTGCTTTGTGTTCTGTTAATTCATCTCACAGAGTTACAGCTTTCCCTCAAGAAGCCTTTCGCTAAGACTGTTCTTGTGGAATTTGCAAAGTGATATTTGGAAGCCCTAGAGGGCTATGGTGAAAAGGAAATATCTTCAGTTAAAAACTGGAAGGAAACTTTCTGAGAAACTGCTTTGTGTTTTGTTAATTCATCTCACAGAGTTACAGCTTTCCCCTCAAGAAGCCTTTCTCTGAGACTGTTCTTGTGGAATTTGCAAAGTGATATTAGGAAGCCCCTAGGGGGCTATGGTGAAAAAGGAAATATCTTCCGTTAAAAAATGGAAAGAGGCTTTCTGAGCAATTGCTTTGTGTTCTGTTAATTCAACTCACAGAGTTTCAGCTTTCCCCTCAAGAATCCTTTCGCTATGATTGTTTTTGTGGAATTTGCAAAGTGATACTTGGAAGCCCATAGGGCGTTATGGTGAAAAGTGAAACATCTTCAGTTAAAAACTGGAATAAAGCTTTCTGAGAAACTGCTTTGTCTTCTGTTAATTCATCTCACAGAGTTACAGCTTTGCCCTCAAGAAGCCTTTCGCTAACACTGTTCTTGTGGAATTTGCAAAGCGATATTTGGAAGTCCATAGAGGGCTATGGTGAAAAAGGAAATATCCTAAGATAAAAACTGAAAAGAAGCCTTCTAAGAAACTGCATTGTGTTCTGTTAATTCATCTCACAGAGTTACAGCTTTCTCCTCAAGAAGCTTTTCGCTAAGACTGTTCTTCTGGAATTTGCAAAGTGATATTTGGAAGCCCAAAGAGGGCTATGGTGAAAAAGGAAATATCCTAAGATAGAAACTGAAAGGAAACTTTCCGAGAAACTGCTTTGTGTTCTGTTAATTCATCTCACAGAGTTACAGCTTTCCCTCAAGAAGCCTTTCGCTAAGACTGTTCTTGTGGAATTTGCAAAGTGATATTTGAAGACCATAGAGGGCTTTGGTGAAAAGGAAATATCCTAAGATAAAAACTGAAAAGAAGCTTTCTGAGAAACTGCTTTGTGTTCTGTTAATTCATCTCAGAGAGGTACAGGTTTCCCCTCAAGAAGTCTTTCTCTAAGACTGTTCTTGTGGAAATTGCAAAGTGATGTTTGGAAGCTCATAGGGGCTATGGTGAAAAAGGACATATACTAAGATAAAAACCGAAAAGAAACTTTCTGAGGAACTGCTTAGTGTTCTGTTAATTCATCTCACAGAGTTACAGCTTTCCCCTCAGGAAGACGTTCACTAAGACTGTTCTTGTGAAATTTGGAAAGTAATATTTGGAAGCCCATAGATGTCTATGGTGAAAAAGAAATTATCTTCCATTGAAAACTCTAAAGAATCTTTCTGAGAATCTGCCTTGTGTTCTGTTAATTCATGTCACAGAGTTACAGCTTTCCACTCAAGAAGCCGTTCCCTAAGACTGTTCTTGTGGAATTTGCAAAGTGATATTTGGAAGCCCATAGAGGGCTATGGTGAAAAGGGAAATATCTTCCTTAAAAAGCTGGAAAGAAGCTTGCTGAGAGACAGCTTTGTGTTCCATTAATTCATCTCACAGAGTTACAGCTTTCCCCTCAAGAAGCCTTTTGCTAAGAGTGTTCTTGTGGAATTTGCAAAGTGACATATGGAAGCCCATAAAGGGCCATGGTGAAAAAGGAAATATCTTCAGTTAGAAACTGAAAAGGAACTTTCTGAGAGATTGCTTTGTATTCTCTTAATTCTTGGAAGCCCATAGAGGGCTATGGTGAAAAAGGAAATATCTTCCGTTAAAAACTGGAAAGAAGCTTTCTGAGAAACTGCTTTGTGTTCTGTTAATTCATCTCACAGTGTTACAGCTTTCCCCTCAGGAAGCCTATAGCTAAAGCTGTTCTTGTAGAATTTGCAAAGCGATACTTGGAAGCCCATAGAGGGCTATCGTGAAAAAGGAAATATCCTAAGATAAAAACTGAAAAGAAGCCTTCTAAGAACCTGCATTGTGTTCTGTTAATTCATCTCACAGAGTTACAGCTTTCTCCTCAAGAAGCTTTTCGCTAAGACTGTTCTTCTGGAATTTGCAATGTGATATTTGGAAGCCCAAAGAGGGCTATGGTGAAAAAGGAAATATCCTAAGATAGAAACGAAAAGAAACTTTCTGAGAAACTGCTTTGTGTTCTGTTAATTCATCTCACAGAGTTACAGCTTTCCCCTCAAGAAGCCTTTCGCTAAGACTATTCTTGTGGAATTTGCAAAGTGATATTTCGAAGACCATAGAGGGCTATGGTGAAAATGGAAATGTCCTAAGATAAAAACCGAAAAGAAGCTTTCTGAGAAACTGCTTTGTGTTCAGTTAATTCATCTCACAGTGTTACAAATTTCTCCTCAAGAAACCTTTAGCTAAGGCTGATCTTCTGGAATTTGAAAAGTGATATTTGGAAGCCCATAGGGTGCTATGGTGAAAAAGGAAGTATCTTCCGTTAAAATTTGGAAAGAAGATTTCTGAGAGACTGCTTTGTGTTCTGTTAATTCATCTCACATAGTTACAGCTTTCCCCTCAAGAAACCGTTCACTGAGACTGTTCTTGTGGAATTGGCAAATGATATTGGAAGACAATAGATGGTTATGGCGAAAAGGAAATATCCAAGATAAAAACTGAAGAGAAGCTTTCTCAGAAACTGCATTGTGTTCTCTTAATTCATCTCACAGAGTTTTATCTTTCCCCTGAAGAAGCTTATCAGTAAGACTGTTCCTGGGGAATTTTCAAATTCATATTTGGAAGCCCATAGTGGGCTAAGGCGAAAAAGAAAATATCTTCCGTTAAAAACGGGAAAGAAGCTTTCTGAGAAACTGCTTTGTGTTCTGTTAATTCATCTCACAGAATTACAGCTTTCCCCTCAAGAAGCCTTTCGCTAAGACTGTTCTTGTGGAATTTGCAAAGTGATATTTAGAAGCCCATAGAGGGCTATGGTGAAAAAGTAAATATTTTCCGTTAAAAACTGGAAAGAATCTCTCTGAGAAACTGCTTTGTGTTCTGTTAATTCATCTCACAGAGTTACAGCTTTCCCCTCAAGAAGCCTTTCGCTAAGACTGTTTTTGTGGAATTTGCAAAGTGATATTTGGAAACCCATAGGGGGTTATGGTGAAAAATGAAACATCTTCAGTTAAAAACTGGAATAAAGCTTTCTGAGAAACTGCTTTGTCTTCTGTTAATTCATCTCACAGAGTTATATCTTTGCCCTCAAGAAGCCTTTCGCTAAGACTGTTCTTGTGGAATTTGCAAAGTGATATTTGGAAGCCCATAGAGGGCTATGGTGAAAAAGGAAATATCTTCCGTTAAAACTGGAAAGAATCTTTCTGAGAAACTGCTTTGTGTTCTGTTAATTCATCTCACAGAGTTACAGCTTTCCCTCAAGAAGCCTTCGCTAAGACTGTTTTTGTGGATTTGCAAAGTGATATTTGGAAATCCATAGAGGGTTATGGTGAAAAATGAAACATCTTCAGTTAAAAACTGGAATAAAGCTTTCTGGGAAACTGCTTTGTCTTCTGTTAATTCATCTCACAGAGTTATATCTTTGCCCTCAAGAAGCCTTTCGCTAAGACTCTTCTTGTGGAATTTGCCAAGTGATATTTGCAAGCCCATAGAGCCCAATGGTGAAAAAGGAAACATCCTAAGATAAAAACTGAAAGGTAGCTTTCTGAGAAATTGCTTTGTGTTCTGTTAATTCATCTCACACAGCTACAGCTTTCCCCTCAAGAAGCCTTTCTCTAAGACTGTTCTTGTGGAGTTTGCAAAGAGACATTTGGGAGCCCTTAGAGGGCTATGGTGAAAAAGGAAATATCTTCCGTTAAAAACTGAAAAGAAGGTTTCTGAGAAACTACTTTGTGTTCTGTTAATTCATCTCACAGAGGTACAGCTTTACCCTGAAGAAACCATTCACTGAGACTGTTCTTGTGGAATTTGCAAAGTGATATTGGAAGACCATAGAGGGTTATGGCGAAAAAGAAAATATGCTAAGATAAAAACCGAAAGGAAGCTTTCTGAGAAACTGCATTGTGTTCTCTTAATTCATCTAACAGAGTTACAGCTTTCCCCTCAAGAAGCCTTTCACTAAGACTGTTCTTGTGGAATTTGCAAGGTGATATTTGGAAGCCCATAGAGGGCTACGGTGAAAATGGAATTATGCTAAGATAAAAACAGAAAAGAAGCTTTCTGAGAAACTGCTTTGTGTTCCATTAATTCATCTCACAGAGTTACAGCTTTCCCCTCAAGAAGCCTAACCCTAAGACTGTCCTTGTGGAATTTGCAAAGTGATATTTGGAAGCCCATAGAGGCTATGGTGAAAAAGGAAATATCTTCCGTTAAAACTGGAAAGAAGCTTTCTGAGAAACTACTTTGTGTTCTGTTAATTCATCTCACAGAGTTACAGCTTTCCCTCAAGAAGCCTTTCGCTAAGACTGTTCTTGTGGAATTTGCAAAGTGATATTTGAAGCCCATAGAGGGCTATGGTGAAAATGGAAATATCCTAAGATAAAACCGAAAAGAAGCTTTCTGAGAAACTGCATTGTGTTCTCTTAATTCATCTAACAGGGTTATAGCTCTCCTTTCAAGAAGCCTTTCACTAAGACTGTTCTTGTGGAATTTGCAAGGTGATATTTGGAAGCCCATAGAGGGCTACGGTGAAAATGGAATTATGCTAAGATAAAAACAGAAAAGAAGCTTTCTGAGAAACTGCTTTGTGTTCTGTTAATTCATCTCACAGAGTTACAGCTTTCCCTCAAGAAGCCTAACCCTAAGACTGTCCTTGTGGAATTTGCAAAGTGATATTTGGAAGCCCATAGAGGCTATGGTGAAAAGGAAATATCTTCCGTTAAAAACTGGAAAGAAGCTTTCTGAGAAACTGCTTTGTGTTCTGTTAATTCATCTCACAGAGTTACAGCTTTCCCTCAAGAAGCCTTTCGCTAAGACTGTTCTTGTGGAATTTGCAAAGTGATATTGGAAGACCATAGAGGGTTATGGCGAAAAAGAAAATATGCTAAGATAAAAACCGAAAGGAAGCTTTCTGAGAAACTGCATTGTGTTCTCTTAATTCATCTAACAGGGTTATAGCTCTCCTTTCAAGAAGCCGTTCACTAAGACTGTTCCAGTGGAATTTGCAAGGTGATATTTGGAATCCCATAGAGGGCTACGGTGAAAATGGAATTATGCTAAGATAAAAACAGAAAAGAAGCTTTCTGAGAAACTGCTTTGTGTTCCATTAATTCATCTCACAGAGTTACAGCTTTCCCCTCAAGAAGCCTAACCCTAAGACTGTCCTTGTGGAATTTGCATAGTGATATTTGGAATCCCATAGAGGGCTATGTTGAAAAACGAAATATCTTCCGTTAAAAACTGGAAAGAATCTTTCTCAGAAACCCCTTTGTATTCTGTTAATTCATCTCAGAGATTTACAGGTTTCCGTTAAAGTGATATTTGAGAGCCCATAGAGAGCTAAGGTGCAAATGGAAATATCCTAAGATAAAAACCGAAAAGAAATTTTCTGAGTAACTGCTTTGTCTTCTGTTAATTCATCTCACAGAGTTACAGCTTTCCCCCCAAGAAGCATTTCACTAAGACTGTTCTTGTGGAATTTGTAAAGTGATATTTGGAAGCCCATCGAGGGCTAAGGTGAAAATGGAAATATCCTAAGATGAAAACCGAAAAGAAGCTTTCTGGGAAACTGTTTTGTGTTCTCTTAGTTCATCTCACAGAGTTACAGCTTTCCCCTCAAGAAGCCCTTCACTAAGACAGTTTTTGTGAAATTTGCAAACTGATATTTGGAAGCCCATAGAGGGCTATGGTGAAAAAGGAAATAACCTAAGATAAAAACTGAAAAGAAGCTTCCTGAGAAACTGCTTTGTGTTCTGTTAATTCATCTCACAGAGTTACAGCTTTCCCCTCAAGAAGCCTTTCGCTGAGGTTGTTCTTGTGGAATTTGCAACGTGATATTTGGAAGTCCATAGAGGGCTATGGTGAAAAAGGAAATATCTTCCTTTAAAAACTGGAAAGAAGCTTTCTGAGAAACTGTTTTGTGTTCTGTTAATTCATCTCAGAGAGCTAGAGCTTTCTCCTCAAGAATCCTTTCGCTAAGACTTTTCTTGGGGAATTTGCAAAATGATATTTGGAAGTCCACAGAGGGCTAAGGTGAAAAAGGAAATATCTTCCATTAAAAAATGGAAAGAAGAGGGGCGGAGCAAGATGGCCGAATTAGAACAGCTCCAGTCTCCAACTCCCAGCACGAGCGACACAGAAGACCGGTGATTTCTGCATTTTCAACTGAGGTACTGGGTTCATCTCACTGGGGAGTGCCAGACGAGCAGTGCTGGTCAGCTGCTGCAGCCCGACCAGCGAGAGCTGAAGCAGGGCGAGGCATTGCCTCACCTGGAAAGCGCAAGGGGGACGGGAATCCCTTTTCCTAGCCAGGGGAACTGAGACACACAACACCTGGAAAATCGGGTAACTCCCACCCCAAAACTGCGCTTTAAGCAAACAGGCACACCAGGAGATCATAACCCACACCTGGCCGGGAGGGTCCCACACCCACGGAGCCTCCCTCATTGCTAGCACAGCAGTCTGTGATCTACCAGCAAGGCAGCAGCGAGGCTGGGGGAGGGGCGCCCGCCATTGCTGAGGCTTAAGTAGGTAAACAAAGCTGCTGGGAAGCTCGAACTGGGTGGAGCTCACAGCAGCTCAAGGAAACCTGCCTGTCTCTGTAGACTCCACCTCTGGGGACAGGGCACAGTAAATAATAACAAACGCAGCAGCTCTGCAGACGCAAACGACTCTGTCTGACAGCTTTGAAGAGAGCAGTGGATCTCCCAACACGGAGGTTGAGATCTGAGAAGGGACAGACTCCCTGCTCAAGTGGGTCCCTGACCCCTGAGTAGCCTAACTGGGGGAAGCTTCCAAAGCAAGAATCAGACAGGTACACTCGCTGTTCAGAAATATTCTATCTTCTGCAGCCTCTGCTGCTGATACCCAGGCAAACAGGGTCTGGAGTGGACCTCAAGCAATCTCCTACAGCTACAACCTACAGCTGAGGATCCTGACTGCTAGAAGGAAAGCTATCAAACAGGAAGGACACCTACACCAAAACCCCATCAATACATCACCATCATCAAAGACCAGAGGCAGATAAAACCACAAAGATGGGGAAAAAGCAGGGCAGAAAAGCTGGGAATTCAAAAATTAAGAGCGCATCTCCCCCGGCAAAGGAGCGCAGCTCATCGCCAGCAACGGATCAAAGCTGGACGGAGAATGACTTCGACGAGATGAGAGAAGAAGGCTTCAGTCCATCAAATTTCTCAGAGCTAAAGGAGGAATTACGTACCCAGCGCAAAGAAACTAAAATCTTGAAAAAAGTGGAAGAATTGATGGCTAGAGTAATTAATGCAGAGAAGCTCACAAACGAAATGAAAGAGACGAAAACCATGGCACGAGAAATACGTGACAAATGCACAAGCTTCAGTAACCGACTCGATCAACTGGAAGAAAGAATGTCAGCGATGGAGGATCAAATGAATGAAATGAAGCGAGAAGAGAAATCAAAAGAAAAAGAAGAAAAGAAATGAACAAAGCCTGCAAGAAGTATGGGATTATGTAAAAGACCAAATCTACGTCTGATTGGGGTGCCTGAAAGTGAGGGGAAAATGGAACCAAGTTGGAAAACACTCTTCAGGATATCATCCAGGAGAACTTCCCAACCTAGTAGGGCAGGCCAACATTCAAATCCAGGAAATACAGAGAACGCCACAAAGATACTCCTCGAGAAGAGCAACCCAAGACACATAATTGCCAGATTCACCAAAGTTGAAATGAAGGAAAAATCTTAAGGGCAGCCAGAGAGAAAGGTCGGGTTACCCACAAAGGAAGCCCATCAGACTAACAGCAGATCTCTCGGCAGAAACTCTTCAAGCCAGAAGAGTGGGGCCAATATTCAACATTCTTAAAGAAAAGAATTTTAAACCCAGGATTTTATATCCAGCCAAACTAAGTTTCATAAGTGAAGGAGAAATAAAATCCTTTACAGATAAGCAAATGCTTAGGGATTTTGTCACCACTAGGCCTGCCTTACAAGAGACCCTGAAGGAAGCACTAAACATGGAAAGGAACAACCGGTACCAGCCATTGCAAAAACATGCCAAAATGTAAAGACCATCAAGGCTAGGAAGAAACTGCATCAACTAACGAGCAAAATAACCAGTTAATATCATAATGGCAGGATCAAGTTCACACATAACAATATTAACCTTAAATGTAAATGGACTAAATGCTCCAATTAAAAGACACAGACTGGCAAACTGGATAAAGAGTCAAGACCCATCAGTCTGCTGTATTCAGGAGACCCATCTCACGCAGAGACATACATAGGCTCAAAATAAAGGGATGGAGGAAGATTTACCAAGCAAATGGAGAACAAAAAAGCGGGGTTGCAATACTAGTCTCTGATAAAACAGACTTTAAACCATCAAAGATCAAAAGAGACAAAGAAGGCCATTACATAATGGTAAAGGGATCAATTCAACAGGAAGAGCTAACTATCCTAAATATATATGCACCCAATACAGGAGCACCCAGATTCATAAAGCAAGTCCTTAGAGACTTACAAAGAGACTTAGACTCCCATACAATAATAATGGGAGACTTCAACACTCCACTGTCAACATTAGACAGATCAACGAGACAGAAAGTTAACAAGGATATCCAGGAATTGAACTCATCTCTGCAGCAAGCAGACCTAATAGACATCTATAGAACTCTCCACCCCAAATCAACAGAATATACATTCTTCTCAGCACCACATCGTACTTACTCCAAAAATGACCACGTAATTGGAAGTAAAGCACTCCTCAGCAAATGTACAAGAACAGAAATTATAACAAACTGTCTCTCAGACCACAGTGCAATCAAATTAGAACTCAGGACTAAGAAACTCAATCAAAACCGCTCAACTACATGGAAACTGAACAACCTGCTCCTGAATGACTACTGGGTACATAACGAAATGAAGGCAGAAATAAAGATGTTCTTTGAAACCAATGAGAACAAAGATACAACATACCAGAATCTCTGGGACACATTTAAAGCAGTGTGTAGAGGGAAATTTATAGCACTAAATGCCCACAAGAGAAAGCAGGAAAGATCTAAAATTGACACTCTAACATCGCAATTAAAAGAACTAGAGAAGCAAGAGCAAACACATTCCAAAGCTAGCAGAAGGCAAGAAATAACTAAGATCAGAGCAGAACTGAAGGAGATAGAGACACAAAAATCCCTCCAAAAAATCAATGAATCCAGGAGTTGGTTTTTTGAAAAGATCAACAAAATTGACAGACCACTAGCAAGACTAATAAAGAAGAAAAGAGAGAAGAATCAAATCGACGCAATTAAAAATGATAAAGGGGATATCACCACCAACCCCACAGAAATACAAACTACCATCAGAGAATACTATAAACACCTCTACGCAAATAAACTGGAAAATCTAGAAGAAATGGATAATTTCCTGGACACTTACACTCTTCCAAGACTAAACCAGGAAGAAGTTGAATCTCTGAATAGACCAATAGTAGGCTCTGAAATTGAGGCAATTATTAATAGCCTACCAACCAAAAAAAGTCCAGGACCAGATGGATTCACAGCTGAATTCTACCAGAGGTACAAGGAGGAGCTGGTACCATTCCTTCTGAAACTATTCCAATCAATAGAAAAAGAGGGAATCCTCCCTAACTCATTTTATGAGGCCAACATCATCCTGATACCAAAGCCTGGCAGAGACACAACGAAAAAAGAGAATTTTAGACCAATATCCCTGATGAACATCGATGCAAAAATCCTCAATAAAATACTGGCAAACCGGATTCAGCAGCACATCAAAAAGCTTATCCACCATGATCAAGTGGGCTTCATCCCTGGGATGCAAGGCTGGTTCAACATTCGCAAATCAATAAACATAATCCAGCATATAAACAGAACCAAAGACAAGAACCACATCATTATCTCAATAGATGCAGAAAAGGCTTTTGACAAAATTCAACAGCCCTTCATGCTAAAAACGCTCAATAAATTCGGTATTGATGGAACGTACCTCAAAATCATAAGAGCTATTTATGACAAACCCACAGCCAATATCATACTGAATGGGCAAAACTGGAAAAATTCCCTTTGAAAACTGGCACAAGACAGGGATGCCCTCTCTCACCACTCCTATTCAACATAGTGTTGGAAGTTCTGGCTAGGGCAATCAGGCAAGAGAAAGAAATCAAGGGATTCAGTTAGGAAAAGAAGAAGTCAAATTGTCCCTGTTTGCAGACGACATGATTGTATATTTAGAAAACCCCATTGTCTCAGCCCAAAATCTCCTTAAGCTGATAAGCAACTTCAGCAAAGTCTCAGGATACAAAATTAATGTGCAAAAATCACAAGCATTCTTATACACCAGTGACAGTCAAACAGAGAGCCAAATCAGGAATGAACTTCCATTCACAATTGCTTCAAAGAGAATAAAATACCTAGGAATCCAACTTACAAGGGATGTAAAGGACCTCTTCAAGGAGAACTACAAACCACTGCTCAGTGAAATAAAAGAGGACACAAACAAATGGAAGAACATACCATGCTCATGGATAGGAAGAATCAATATCGTGAAAATGGCCATACTGCCCAAGGTTATTTATAGATTCAATGCCATCCCCATCAAGCTACCAATGAGCTTCTTCACAGAATTGGAAAAACTGCTTTAAAGTTCATATGGAACCCAAAAAGAGCCCGCATCTCCAAGACAATCCTAAGTCAAAAGAACAAAGCTGGAGGCATCACGCTACCTGACTTCAAACTATACTACAAGGCTACAGTCACCAAAACAGCATGGTACTGGTACCAAAACAGAGATATAGACCAATGGAACAGAACAGAGTCCTCAGAAATAATACCACACATCTACAGCCATCTGATCTTTGACAAACCTGAGAGAAACAAGAAATGGGGAAAGGATTCCCTATTTAATAAATGGTGCTGGGAAAATTGGCTAGCCATAAGTAGAAAGCTGAAACTGGATCCTTTCCTTACTCCTTATACGAAAATTAATTCAAGATGGATTAGAGACTTAAATGTTAGACCTAATACCATAAAATCCTAGAGGAAAACCTAGGTAGTACCATTCAGGACATAGGCATGGGCAAAGACTTCATGTCTAAAACACCAAAAGCAACGGCAGCAAAAGCCAAAATTGACAAATGGGATCTCATTAAACTAAAGAGCTTCTGCACAGCAAAAGAAACTACCATCAGAGTGAACAGGCAACCTACAGAATGGGAGAAAATTTTTGCAATCTACTCATCTGACAAAGGGCTAATATCCAGAACCTACAAAGAACTCCAACAAATTTACAAGAAAAAACAAACAACCCCATCAAAAGTGGGCAAAGGATATGAACAGACATTTCTCAAAAGAAGACATTCATACAGCCAACAGACACATGAAAAATGCTCATCATCACTGGCCATCAGAGAAATGCAAATCAAAACCACAATGAGATGCCCTCTCTCACCACTCCTATTCAACATAGTGTTGGAAGTTCTGGCTAGGGCAATCAGGCAAGAGAAAGAAATCAAGGGATTCAGTTAGGAAAAGAAGAAGTCAAATTGTCCCTGTTTGCAGATGACATGATTGTATATTTAGAAAACCCCATTGTCTCAGCCCAAAATCTCCTTAAGCTGATAAGCAACTTCAGCAAAGTCTCAGGATACAAAATTAATGTGCAAAAATCACAAGCATTCTTATACACCAGTGACAGTCAAACAGAGAGCCAAATCAGGAATGAACTTCCATTCACAATTGCTTCAAAGAGAATAAAATACCTAGGAATCCAACTTACAAGGGATGTAAAGGACCTCTTCAAGGAGAACTACAAACCACTGCTCAGTGAAATAAAAGAGGACACAAACAAATGGAAGAACATACCATGCTCATGGATAGGAAGAATCAATATCGTGAAAATGGCCATACTGCCCAAGGTTATTTATAGATTCAATGCCATCCCCATCAAGCTACCAATGAGCTTCTTCACAGAATTGGAAAAACTGCTTTGTGTTCTGTTAATTCATCTCACAGAGTTACAGCTTTCCCTCAAGAAGCCTTTTGCTAAGACTGTTCTTGTGAATTTGCAAAGTGATATTTGGAAGCCCATAGGGCTATGGTGAAAAGGAAATATCTTCAGTTAAAAACTGGAAAGAAGCTTTCTGAGAAACTGCTTTGTGTTCTGTTAATTCATCTCACAGAGTTACAGCTTTCCTCAAGAAGCCTTCACTAAGACTGTTCTTGTGGAATTTGCAAGTGATATTTGGAAGCCCATAGGGCTATGGTGAAAAGGAAATATCTTCGTTAAAAACTGGAAGAAGCTTTCTGAGAAACTGCTTTGTGTTCTGTTAATTCATCTCACAGTTACAGCTTTCCTCAAGAAGCCTTTCACTAAGACTGTTCTTGTGGAATTTGCAAGTGATATTTGGAAGCCCATAGAGGGCTATGGTGAAAAGGAAATATCTTCCGTTAAAAACTGGAAAGAAGCTTTCTGAGAAACTGCTTTGTGTTCTGTTAATTCATCTCACAGTTACAGCTTTCCTCAAGAAGCCTTCACTAAGACTGTTCTTGTGAATTTGCAAAGTGATATTTGGAAGCCCATAGGGCTATGGTGAAAAGGAAATATCCTAAGATAAAACTGAAAGAAGCTTTCTGAGAAACTGCTTTGTGTTCTGTTAATTCATCTCAGAGTTACAGCTTTCCTCAAGAAGCCTTCACTAAGACTGTTCTTGTGGAATTTGCAAAGTGATATTTGGAAGCCCATAGAGGGCTATGGTGAAAAGGAAATATCTTCCGTTAAAAACTGGAAAGAAGCTTTCTGAGAAACTGCTTTGTGTTCTGTTAATTCATCTCACAGAGTTACAGCTTTCCCTCAAGAAGCCTTTCACTAAGACTGTTCTTGTGGAATTTGCAAAGTGATATTTGGAAGCCCATAGAGGGCTATGGTGAAAAGGAAATATCTTCAGTTAAAAACTGGAAAGAAGCTTTCTGAGAAACTGCTTTGTGTTCTGTTAATTCATCTCACAGTGTTACAGCTTTCCCTCAAGAAGCCTTTCACTAAGACTGTTCTTGTGGAATTTGCAAAGTGATATTTGGAAGCCCATAGAGGGCTATGGTGAAAAGGAAATATCTTAAGTTAAAAACTGGAAAGAAGCTTTCTGAGAAACTGTTTTGTGTACTGTTAATTCATCTCACAGTGTTACAGCTTTCCCTCAAGAAGCCTTTCACTAAGACTGTTCTTTTGGAATTTGCAAAGTGATATTTGGAAGCCCAGAGGGCTATGGTGAAAAAGGAAATATCTTCAGTTAAAAACTGGAAAGAATCTATCTGAGAAACTGCTTTGTGTTTTGTTAATTCATCTCACAGAGTTACAGCTTTCCCTCAAGAAGCCTTTCACTAAGACTGTTCTTGTGGAATTTGCAAAGTGATATTTGGAAGCCCATAGAGGGCTATGGTGAAAAAGGAAATATCCTAAGATAAAAACTGGAAAGAAGCTTTCTGAAACTGCTTTGTGTTCTGTTAATTCATCTCACAGTGTTACAGCTTTCTCAAGAAGCCTTTCACTAAGACTGTTCTTGTGGAATTTGCAAAGTGATATTTGGAAGCCCATAGAGGGCTATGGTGAAAAAGGAAATATCTTCGTTAAAAACTGGAAAGAAGTTTTCTGAGAAACTGCTTTGTGTTCTGTTAATTCATCTCACAGTTACAGCTTTCCCTCAAGAAGCCTTTCGCTAAGACTGTTCTTGTGGAATTTGCAAAGTGATATTTGGAAGCCCATAGAGGGCTATGGTGAAAAAGGAAATATCCTAAGATAAAACTGAAAGAAGCTTTCTGAGAAACTGCTTTGTGTTTTGTTAATTCATCTCACAGAGTTACAGCTTTCCCTCAAGAAGCCTTTCACTAAGACTGTTCTTGTGAATTTGCAAAGTGATATTTGGAAGCCCATAGAGGGCTATGGTGAAAAAGGAAATATCTTCCGCTAAAAACTGGAAAGAATCTATCTGAGAAACTGCTTTGTGTTTTGTAGAGTTACAGCTTTCCCCTCAAGAAGCCTTTCGCTAAGACTCTTCTTGTGGAATTTGCAAAGTGATATTTGGAAGCCCATAGAGGGCTATGGTGAAAAAGGAAATGTCCTCAGATGAAAACTAGAAAGAAGCTTCTTGAGAAACTGTTTTGTGTTCCGTTAATTCATCTCACACAGTTACAGCTTTGCCCTCCAGAAACCGTTCACTAAGACCGTTCTTGTGGAAATTTCAAAGTGATATTTGGAAACCCATAGGGGGCTATGGTGAAAAAGGAAATATCTTCAGTTATAAACTGGAAAGAAGTTTTCTGAGAAACTGCTTTGAGTTCTGTTAATTCATCTCACAGAGTTTCAGCTTTCCCCTCAACAAACCTTTCGCAAAGACTGTTCTTGTCTAATGTGAAAAGTGATAATTGGAAGCCCTTAGGACGCTATGGTGAAAATGGAAATATCTTCCGTTAAAAACTGGAAAGAAGATTTCTGAGAAACTTCATCGTGTTCTGTTAATTCACCTCACAGAGTGAGAGCTTTCCTTTCAAGAGGCCTTTCGCTAAGACTATTCTTGTGGAATTTGCAAAGTGATATTTGGAAGCCCATAGAGGGCTACGTTGAAAAAGGAAATATCCTAACATAAAACCTGAAAAGAAGCTTTCGGAGAAACCGCTTTGTGTTCTGTTTATTCATCTCACAGAGTTACAGTTTTCCCCTCAAGAAACCTTTCGCTAATACTGTTCTTGTGTAATTTGCAAAGTGATATTTGGAAGCCCATTGAGGGCTATGGTGAAAAAGGTAATATCTTCCGTTAAAGACTGCATAGAAGCTTTCTGAGAAACTTCTTTGTGTTCTGCTAATTCATCTCACAGAGTTACAGCTTTCCTCAAGAAGCCTTTCGCTAAGACTGTTCTTGTGGAAATTTCAAAGTGATATTTGGAAGCCCTTAGAGGGCTATGGTGAAAAAGGAAATATCTTCAGTTAAAAACTGGAAAGAAGCTTTCTGAGAAACTGCTTTGTGTTCTGTTAATTCATCTCAAAGAGTTACAGCTTTCCCTCAAGAAGTCTTTCGCTAAGACTGTTCTTGTGGAATTTGCAAAGTGATATTTGAAGCCCATAGAGGGCTATGGTGAAAAAGGAAATATCCTAAGATAAAACTGAAAGAAGCTTTCTGAGAAACTGCTTTGTGTTCTGTTAATTCATCTCACAGTGTTACAGCTTTCCCTCAAGAAGTCGTAGACTAAGACTGTTCTTGTGGAATTTGCAAAGTGATATTTGGAAGACTCTAGAGGATATGGTGAAAAGTAAATATCTTCAGTTAAAAACTGGAAAGAAGATTTCTGAGAAACTGCTTTGTGTTTTGTTAATTCATCTCACAGAGTTACAGCTTTCCCTCAAGAAGCCTTTCGCTAAGACTGTTCTTGTGGAATTTGCAAAGTGATATTTGGAAGACTCTAGAGGATATGGTGAAAAGTAAATATCCTCAGATAAAAATCAGAAAGAAGCTTTCTGAAACTGCTTTGTGTTCTGTTAATTCATCTCACAGTGTTACAGATTTCCCTCAAGAAGCCGTTGACTAACACTGTTCTTGTGTAATATTCAAAGTGATATTTGGAAGCCCATAGAGGCTATGGTGAAAAGAAAATATCTTCATTAAAAACTGGAAAGAAGTTTTCTGAGAAACTGCTTTGTGTTCTGTTAATTCATCTCACAGTTACAGCTTTCCTCAAGAAGCCTTTCGCTAAGACTGTTCTTGTGGAATTTGCAAAGTGATATTTGGAAGCCCATAGAGGGCTATGGTGAAAAAGGAAATATCCTAAGATAAAACTGAAAGAAGCTTTTTAGAAACTGCTTTGTGTTCTGTTAATTCATCTCACAGTGTTACAGCTTTCCCTCAAGAAGTCGTAGACTAAGACTGTTCTTGTGGAATTTCCAAAGTGATATTTGGAAGCCCATAGAGGGCTATGGTGAAAAAGGAAATATCTTCAGTTAAAACCTGAAAGAAGCTTTCTGAGAAACTGCTTTGTGTTCTGTTATTTCATCTCAAAGAGTTACAGCTTTCCCCTCAAGAAGTCTTTCGCTAAGACTGTTCTTGTGGAATTTGCAAAGTGATATTTGGAAGCCCATAGAGGGCTACGGAGAAAAAGGAAATGTCCTTAGATAAAAACTGGAAAGAAGCTTTCTGAGAAACTGCTTTGTGTTCCGTTAATTCATCTCACACAGTTACAGCTTTGCCCTCCAGAAACCGTTCACTAAGACCGTTCTTGTGGAAATTTCAAAGTGATATTTGGAAACCCATAGGGGGCTATGGTGAAAAAGGAAATATCTTCAGTTAAAAACTGGAAAGAAGTTTTCTGACAAACTGCTTAGTGTTCTGTTAATTCATCTCAGAGTTACAGCTGTCTCCTCAAGAAGCCCTTCGCTAAGACTGTTCTTGTGGAATTTGCAAAGTGATAATTTGAAGCCCATATGGGGCTATGGTGAAAAAGGAAATCTCTTCCGTTAAAAACTGGAAAGAAGCTTTCTGAGAAACTGCTTTGTGTTCTGTTAATTCATCTCACAGAGTTACAGCTTTCCCCTCAAGAAGCCTTTCGCTAAGACTGTTCTTGTGGAAATTGCGAAGTGATATTTGGAAGCCCATAGAGGGCTATGGTGAAAATGGAAATATCCTAAGATAAAAACCAAAAAGAAGCTTTCTGAGAAACTGCTCTGTGTTTTGTTAGTTCATCTCACAGGGTTACAGCTTTCCCCTCAAGAATCCGTTCACTAAGACTGTTCTTGTGAATATTGCAAAATGATATTTGGAAGCCCATAGAGGACTATGGTGAAATTGGAAATATCTTCCGTTAAAAACTGGAAAGAAGAAATCTGAGAAATTACCGTGTGTTGTGTTAATACATCTCACCGACTTACAGGTTTCCCCTCAAGAAGCCTTTCGCTAAGACTGTTCTTGTGAAATTTTCAAAGTGATATTTGGAAGCCCTTTGAGGGCTATGGTGAAAAAGGAAATATCTTCAGTTAAAACTGGAAAGAAGCTTTCTGAGAAACTGCTTTGTGTTCTGTTAAGTCATCTCAAAGAGTTACAGCTTTCCCTCAAGAAGTCTTTCGCTAAGACTGTTCTTGTGAATTTGCAAAGTGATATTTGAAGCCCCATGACGTCTATGGTGAAAAAGGAAATATCCTAAGATAAAAACTGAAAAGAAGCTTTCTGAGAAACTGCTTTGTGGTCTGTTAATTCATCTCACAGAGTTACAGCTTTCCTCTCAAGAAGTCTTTCACAAAGACTGTTCTTGTGTAATTTGCAAAGTGATATTTGGAAGACCATAGACGGCTATGTTGAAAAAGGAAATATAGTAAGATAAAACTGAAAGAAGCTTTCTGAGAAACTGCTTTGTGTTCTGTTAATTCATCTCACAGAGTTACAGCTTTCCTCAAGAAGCCTTTCACTAAGACTGTTCTTGTGAATTTGCAAAGTGATATTTGGAAGCCCATAGAGGGCTATGGTGAAAAAGGAAATATCCTAAGATAAAACTGAAAGAAGGTTTCTGAGAAACTGCTTTGTGTTCTGTTAATTCATCTCAAAGAGTTACAGCTTTCCCTCAAGAAGCCGTTCACTAAGACTGTTCTTGTGAATTTGCAAAGTGATATTTAGAATCTCATAGAGGGCTATGGTGAAAAAGGAAATATTTTCGTTAAAAACTGTAAAGAAGCTTTCTGATCAACTGCTTTGTGTTCTTATAATACATCTCACAGAGTTACAGCTTTCCTTTCAAGAAGCAGTTCACTGAGACTATTCTTGTGAAATTTGCAAAGTGATATTATAAAACTCATAGAGGGCTATGGTGTAAAAGGAAATATCTTCCGTTAAAAACTTGAAAGAACCTTTTTGAGAAACTGCCGTGTGTTCTGTTAAAGCATCTCACTGAGTTACAGCTTTCCCCTCAAGAAGGCTTTCGCTAAGACTGTTCTTGTGGGAATTGCAAAGTGATATTTGAAAGCCCATAGAGGGCTATGGAGAAAAAGGAAATATCTTTCGTTAAAAACTGGAAAGAAGATATCTGAGAAACTGCTTTGTGTTCCGTTAATTCATCTCACAGAGTTACAGTTTTCCCCTCCAGAAGTCTTTCGCTTACACTGTTCTTCTGGAATTTGCAAAGTGATATTAGGAATCTAATAGAGGGCTATGGTGAAAAAGGAAATATCCTCTATTAAAAACTGGAAACTAGATTGCTGAGAAACAGCTTTGTGTTCTGTTAATTCATCTCACAGAGTTACAGCTTCCCCCTTCAGAAGCCGTTCACTAAGACTGTTCTTGTGGAATTTGCAAAGTGATATTTGGAAGCCCAAAGAGGGCTATGGTGAAAAGGGAAACATCCTAAGATAAAAACTGAAAAGAAGCTTTCTGAGAAACTGCTTTGTGTTCTGTTAATTCGTCTCACAGAGTTACAGCTTTACCCTCCAGAAACCTTTCGCTAACACTGTTCTTGTGGAATTTGCAAAGTGATATTTGGTAGCCCAGAGAGAGCTATGGTGAAAAAGGAAATACCTTCAGTTAAAAAATGAAAAGAAGCTTTCCGAGAAACTGCTTTGTGTTCTGTTAATTCATCTCAAAGAGTTACAGCTTTCCCCTCAAGAAGCCTTTCGCTAAGACTGTTCTTGTGGAATTTCCAAAGTGATATTTGGAAGCCCATAGAGGGCTATGGTGAAAAAGGAAATATCCTAAGATAAAAACTGGAAAGAAGCTTTCTGAGAAACTGCTTTGTGTTCTGTTAGTTCATCTCACAGAGCTACAGCTTTCCCCTCAAGAAGCCGTTCACTAAGACTGTTTTGTGAAATTTGGAAAGTGATATTTGGAAACCCATAGAGGACTATGTTGAAAAAGGAAATATCTTCCGTTAAAAACTGGAAAGAAGTATTGTGAGAAAATGCCGTGTGTTCTGTTAATGCGTCTCACTGAGTTACAGCTTTCCTCTCAAGAAGACTTTCGCTAAGACTGTTCTTGTGGGATTTGCAAAGTGATATTTGGAAGCCCATAGAGGACTATGGTGGGAAAGGAAATATCTTCCATTAAAAAGTGGAAAGAAGATTTGTGAGAAAATGCTTTGTGTTCTGTTAACTCATCTCACTGAGTTAGAGCTTTCCCCTCAAGAAGCCTTTCGCTAAGAGTGTTCTTGTGGAATTTGCAAAGTGATATTTGGAAGCCCAAAAAGGGCTGTGGTGAAAAAGGAAATATCCGCAGTTAAAAACTGGAAAGAAGCTTTCTGAGAAACTGCTTTGTGTTCTGTTAGTTCATCTCACAGAGTTACAGCTTTCCCTCAAGAAGCCTTCACTAAGACTGTTCTTGTGGAATTGCAAAGTGATATTTGGAAGCCCATAGAGGGCTATGGTGAAAAGGAAACATCCTAAGATAAAACTGAAAGAAGCTTTCTGAGAAACTGCTTTGTGTTCTGTTAATTCATCTCACTGAGTTACAGCTTTCCCTCAAGAAGCCTTTCGCTAAGGCTGTTGTTGTGGAATTTGCAAAGTGATATTTGGAAGCCATAGAGGGCTATGGTGAAAAGGAAATATCTTCAGTTAAAAACTGAAAGAAGCTTTCTGAGAAACTGCTTTGTGTTCTGTTAATTCATCTCACAGAGTTACAGCTTTCCTCTCAAGAAGCCTTTCACTAAGACTGTTTTGTGGAATTTCCAAAGTGATATTTGGAAGCCCATAGAGGCTATGGTGAAAAGGAAATATCCTAAGATAAAACCGAAAAGAAGCTGTCTGAGAAACTGCTTTGTGTTCTGTTAATTCATCTCAAAGAGTTACAGCTTTCCCTCAAGAAGCCGTTCACTAAGACTGTTCTTGTGAATTTGCAAAGTGATATTTGGAAGCCCATAGAGGGCTAAGGTGAAAAAGGAAATATCTTCCGTTAAAAACTGGAAAGAAACTTTCTGAGAAACTGCTTTGTGTTCTGTTAGTTCATCTCACAGAGTTACAGCTTTCCTCTCAAGATGCTTTTCGCTAAGACTGTTCTTGTGGGATTTGCAAAGTGATATTTGGAAGCCCATAGAGGGCTATGGTGAAAAAGGAAATATCTTCAGTTAAAAACTGGAAAGAAGCTTTCTGAGAAACTGCTTTGTGTTCTGTTAATTCATCTCACAGAGTTACAGCTTCCCCCTCAAGAAGCCTTTCGCTAAGACTGTTCTTGTGGAATTTGCAATGTGATATTTGGAAGCCCATAGAGGACTATGGTGAAAAAGGAAATATCTTCCGTTAAAAACTGGAAAGAAGATTTCTGAGAAACTGTTTTGTGTTCTGTTAATTCATCTCACAGAGTTACAGCTTTCCCCTCAAGAAGCCTTTCGCTAAGACTGTTCTTGTGGAATTTGCAAAGTGATATTTGGAAGCCCATAGAGGACTATGGTGAAAAGGGAAATATCTTCCGTTAAAAACTGGAAAGAAGATTTCTGAGAAACTGTTTTGTGTTCTGTTAATTCATCTCACAGAGTTACAGCTTTCCCTCAAGAAGCCTTCGCTAAGACTGTTCTTGTGGAATTTGCAAAGTGATATTTGGAAGCCCATAGAGGGCTATGGTGAAAAGGAAATATCTTCCGTTAAAAACTGGAAAGAAGCTTTCTGAGAAACTGCTTTGTGTTCTGTTAATTCATCTCACAGAGTTACAGCTTTCCCCTCAAGAAGCCTTTCGCTAAGACTGTTCTTGTGGAATTTGCAAAGTGATATTTGGAAGCCATAGAGGGCTATGGTGAAAATCAAATATCCTAAGATAAAAACTGAAAAGAAGCTTTCTGAGAAACCGCTTTGTGTTCTTTTAATTCATCTCACAGATTCACAGCATTCCCCTCAAGAAGCCTTTCGCTAAGACTGTTCTTGTAGTATTTGCAAAGTGATATTTGGAAGCCCATAGAGGGCTAAGGTGAAAATGGAAATATCTTCAGTTAAAAACTGAAAAGAAGATTTCTGAGAAACTGCTTTGTGTTCTGTTAATTCATCTCACAGAGTTACAGCTTTCCCCTCAAGAAGCCTTTCGCTAAGACTGTTCTTGTGGAATTTGCAAAGTGATATTTGGAATCCCATAGAGGGCTAAGGTGAAAAAGGAAATATCTTCCGTTAAAAACTGGAAAGAAGCTTTCTGAGAAACTGCTTTGTGTTCTGTTAATTCATCTCACAGAGTTACAGCTTTCTCCTCAAGAAGCCTTTCGCTAAGACTGTTCTTGTGGAATTTGCAAAGTGATATTTGGAAGCCCAGAGGGCTATGGTGAAAAAGGAAATATCCTAAGATAAAAACTGAAAAGAAGCTTTCTGAGAAACTGCTTTGTGTTCTGTTAATTCATCTCACAGAGTTACAGCTTTCCCCTCAAGAAGCCTTTCGCTAAGACTGTTCTTGTGGAATTTGCAAAGTGATATTTGGAAGCCCATAGAGGGCTGTGGTGAAAAAGGAAATATCCTAAGATAAAAACTGAAAAGAAGCTTTCTGAGAAACTGCTTTGTGTTCTGTTGATTCATCTCACAAGTTACAGATTTCCCCTCAAGTAGCCTTTCGCTAAGACTGTTCTTGAGGAATTTACAAAGTGATATTTCGATGCCCATAGTGGGCTGTGGTGAAAAAGGAAATATCCTTAGATAAAAACTGAAAAGAAGCTTGTTCAGAAACTGTTTTGTGTTCTTTTAATTCATCTTACAGAGTTACAGCTTTCCCCTCAAGTAGCCTTTCGCTAAGGGTTTTCTTGTGGAATTTGCAAAGGGATATTTGGAAGCCCATAGAGGGCTATGGTGAAAAAGGAAATATCCTAAGATAAAAACTGAAAAGAAGCTTTCTGAGAAACTGCTTTGTGTTCTGTTAATTCATCTCACAGAGTTACAGCTTTCTCCTCAAGAAGCCTTTCGCTAAGACTGTTCTTGTGGAATTTGCAAAGTGATATTTGGAAGCCCATTGAGGGCTATGATGAAAAGGAAATATCTTCCGTTAAAAACTGGAAAAAGCTTTCTGAGAAACTGCTTTGTGTTGTGTTAATTCATCTCACAGAGTTACAGCTTTCCTCAAGAAGCCTTTCGCTAAGACTGTTCTTGTGGAATTTGCAAAGTGATATTTGGAAGCCCTTAGAGGGCTATGGTGAAAAAGGAATATCTTCCGTTAAAAACTGGAAAGAAGCTTTCTGAGAAACTGATTTGTGTTCTGTTAATTCATCTCACAGAGTTACAGCTTTCTCCTCAAGAAGCCTTTCGCTAAGACTGTTCTTGTGGAATTTGCAAAGTGATATTTGGAAGCCCATAGAGGGCTATGATGAAAAAGGAAATTACTTCCGTTAAAATCCGAAAAGAAGCTTTCTGAGAAACTGCTTTGAGTTTTGTTAGCTCATCTCACAGAATTACAGCTTTGCTCTCCAGAAGCCTTTCGCTAATACTTTTCTTGTGGAATTTGCAAAGTGATCTTAGAAGCCCGTAGAGGCCTATGGTGAAAAAGGAAAAAACTTACGTTAAAAATTGGAAAGAAGCTTTCTGAGAAACTGACGTGTGTTCTGTTAAAACATCTCACCGAGTTTCAGCTTTCACCTCAAGAAGCCTTTCGCTAAGACTGTTCTTGTGGGATTTGCAAAGTGATATTTGGAAGCCCATAGAGGGCTTTGGTGAAAAGGGAACTATGTTCCGTTAAAAACTGCAAAGAAGATTTCTGACACACTGATTTGTATTCTGTTAATTCATCTCACAGAGATACAGCTTTCCCCTCCATAAGCCTTTCGCTAAGACTGTTCTTGTGGAATTTTCAAAGTGATATTTGGAAGCCCATAGAGGGCTATGATGAAAAAGAAAAATCCTAAGATAAAAACTGAGAAGAAGCTTTCTGAGGAACTGCTTTGTGTTGTGTTAATTCATCTCACAGAGTTACAGCTTTCCCCTCAAGAAGTCGTTCACTAAGACTGTTCTTGTGAAATTTGCAAAGTGATATTTGGAAGCCCTTTGAGGCCTATGGTGAAAAAGGAAATATACTAAGAAAAAAACTGAAAAGAAGCTTTCTGAGAATCTGATTTGTGTTCTGTTAATTCATCTCACAGAGTTACAGCTTTTCCCTCAAAAAGCCTTTCGCTAAGACGGTTCTTGTGGAATTTGCAAAGTGATATTTGGAATCCCATAGAGGGCTATGGTGAAAAGGAAATATCTTCCATTAAAAACTGGTAAGAAGCTTTCTGAGAGACTGCTTTGTGTTCTGTTAATTCCTCTCACAGATTACAGCTTTCACCTCAGGAAGCCTTTCGTTAAGACTGTTCTTGTGGAATTTGCAAAGTGATATTTGGAAGCTCCTAGAGGGCTATGTTGAAAAAGGAAGTATCCTAAGATAAAAACTTAAAAGAAGCTTTCTGAGAAACTGCATTGTGTTGTGTTAATTCATCTCACAGAGTTACAGCTTTCCCCTCAGAAGCCTTTCGCTAAGACTGTTCTTGTGGAATTTACAACATGATATTTGGAAGCCCGTAGAGGGCTATGGTGAAAAAGGAAATATCTTCCGTTAAAAACTGGAAAGAAGATTTCTGAGAAACTCCTTTGTGTTCTGCTAATACATCTCATAGAGTTACAACTTTCCTCTCAAGAAGCCGATCACTAAGACTGTTCTTGTGGAATTTGCAAAGTGATATTTGGAAGCCCATAGAGGGCTATGGTGAAAAAGGAAATATCTTCGTTAAAAACTGAAAAGAAGCTTTCTGAGAAACTACTTTGTGTTCTGTTAATTCATCTCACAGACTTACAGCTTTCCCCTCAAGAAGACTTTCGCTAGGACTGTTCTTGTGGGATTTGCAAAGTGATATTTGGAAGTCCATAGAGGGCTATGGTGAAAAAGGAAATTTCTTCCGTTAAAAACTTGAAAGAAGATTTCTGAGAAATTGCTATTTGTTCTGTTAATTCATCTCACAGAGTTACAGCTTCACCTCCAGAAGCCTTTCGCTAAGACTGTTCTTGTGGAATTTGCAAAGTGATATTTGGAAGCCCATAGAGGGCTATGGTGAAAATGGAAATATCCTAAGATAAAAACTGAAAGAAGCTTTCTGAGAAACTGCTTTGTGTTCTGTTAATTCATCTCACAGAGTTACAGCTTTCCCTCAAGAAGCCTTTCACTAAGACTGTTCTTGTGGAATTTGCAAAGTGATATTTGGAAGACCATAGAGGGCTATGGTGAAAAGGAAATATCCTAAGATAAAAACTGAAAGAAGCTTTCTGAGAAACTGCTTTGTGTTCTGTTAATTCATCTCACAGAGTTACAGCTTTCCCTCAAGAAGCCTTTCGCTAAGACTGTTCTTGTGGAATTTGCAAAGTGATATTTGGAAGCCCATAGAGGCTATGGTGAAAAGGAAATATCCTAAGTTAAAAACTGAAAGAAGCTTTCTGAGAAACTGCTTGTGTTCTGTTAATTCATCTCACAGAGTTACAGCTTTCCCTCAAGAAGCCTTTCACTAAGACTGTTCTTGTGGAATTTGCAAGTGATATTTGGAAGCCCATAGAGGGCTATGGTGAAAAGGAAATATCTTCAGTTAAAAACTGAAAGAAGCTTTCTGAGAAACTGCTTTGTGTTCTGTTAATTCATCTCACAGAGTTACAGCTTTCCCTCAAGAAGCCTTTCGCTAAGACTGTTCTTGTGGAATTTGCAAAGTGATATTTGGAAGCCCTAGAGGCTATGGTGAAAAAGGAAATACCTTCAATTAAAAACTAGAAAGAAGCTTTCTGAGAAACTGCTTTGTGTTTTGTTAATTCATCTCAGAGTGTTACAGCTTTCCCCTCAAGAAGCCTGTCGCTAAGACTGTTCTTGTGGAACTTCCAAAGTGATATTTGGAAGCCCTTGGAGGGCTATGGTGAAAAAGGAATATCTTCGGTTAAAAACTGGAAAGAAGATTTCTGAGAAACTACTTTGTGTTCTGTTAATTCATCTCACAGAGTTACAGCTTTCCCCTCCAGAAGCCTTTCGCTAAGATTGTTTTTGTGGAATTTTCAAAGTGATATTTGGAAGCCCATGGAGGGCTATGGTGAAACAGGATATAACTTCCGTTAACACTGGAAAGAAGCTTTCTGAGAAACTGCTTTGTGTTCTCTAAATTCATCTCATAGTTACTGCTTTCCCCTCAAGAAGCCTTTCGCAAAGACGGTTCTTGTGGAATTTGCAAAGTGATATTTGGAAGCCCATAGAGGGTTACGGTGAAAATGGAAATATCTTCCGTTAAAAACTGGAAAGAAGCATTCTGAGAAACTGCTTGATGTTCTCTTAGTTCATCTCACAGAGTTATAGCTTTCCCGTAAGAAGCCTTTCGCTAAGACTGTTCTTATGGAATTTTCAAAGTGATATTTGGAAGCCCTTAGAGGGCTATGGTGAAAAAGGAAGTATCTTCCTTTAAAAACTGGAAAGAAGCTTTCTGAGAAACTGATTTGTGTTCTGTTAATTCATCTCACAGAGTTACTGCGTTCCCCACAAAAAGCCTTTCGCTAAGACTGTTCTTGTGGAATTTGCAAAATGATATTTGGAAGTCCATAGAGGGATATGGTAAAAAAGGATATATCTTCCGGTAAATACTGGAAAGAAGCTTTCAGAGAAACTGCTTTGTGTTCTGTTAACTCATCTAACAGAGTTACAGCATTCCCTTCAAGAAGCCTTTCGCAAAGTCTGTTCATGTGGAATTTGCAAAGTGATTTTTGGAAGCCCATAGAGGGCTATGGGGAAAAAGGAAATATCTTCGTTAAAAACTGGAAAGAAGCTTTCTGAGAAACTGCTTTGTGCTCTGTTAATTCATCTCACAGTGTTACAGCTTTAGGCTCAAGAAGCCTTTCGCGAAGACTGTTCTTGTGGAATTTGCAAAGTGATATTTGGAAGTCCATAGAGGTCTATGGTTAAAAAGGAAATATCTTCCGTTAAAAACTGGAAAGAAGCTTTCTGAGAAACTGCTTTGTGTTCTGTTAATTCATCTCACAGAGTCACTGCTTTCACCTCAAGAAGCCTTTCGCTAAGACTGTTCTTGTGGAATTTTCATAGTGATATTTTCAAGCCCATAGAGGGCTAAGGTGAAAAAGGAAATATCCTAAGATAAAAAGTGAAAAGAAGCATTCCGAGAAACTACTTTGTGTTCTGTTAATTCATCTCACAGAGTTACAGCTTTCCCCTGAAGAAACCTTTCGCGAAGACTCTTCTTGTGGAATTTGCCGAGTGATATTTGGAAGCCCATACAGGGATATGGTGAAAAAGGAAATATCTTCAGTTAAAAACCGTATAGAAGCTTTCTGAGAAACTGCTTTGTGCTCTGTTAATTCATCTCACAGTGTTACAGCTTTAGGCTCAAGAAGCCTTTCGCGAAGACTGTTCTTGTGAAATTTGCAAAGTGATATTTGGAAGCCCATAGAGGGCTATGGTGGAAAAGGAAATATCTTCCTTTAAAAACTGGAAAGAAGCTTCCTGAGAAACTGCTTTGTGTTCTGTTAATTCACCTCACAGAGTTACAGCTTTCCCTTCAAGGAGCCTTTCGCTAAGACTCTTCTTGTGGAATTGGCAAAGTGATATTTGGAAGCCCATAGAGGTCTATGGTGAAAAAGGAAATATCTTCCGTTAAAAACTGGAAGGAATCTTTCTGAGAAACTGCTTTGTGTTCTGTTAATTCATCTCACAGAGTTATTGCTTTCCCATCAAGAAGCCTTTTGCTAAGACTGTTCTTGTGGATTTGCAAAGTGATATTTGTAAACCCATTGAGGGCTATGGTGAAAAAGGAAATATCATCCGTTAAAAACTGGAAAGAAGCTTTCTGAGAAACTGCTTTGTGTTGTGTTACTTCATCTCACAGAGTTACAGCTTTCCCCTCAAGAAGCCTTTCGCTAAGACTGTTCTTGTGGAATTTGCGAAGTGATATTTGGAAGCCCATAGAGGGCTATGGTTAAAAAAGGAAATATCTTCCATTAAAAACTGGAAAGAAGCTTTCTGAGAAACTGCTTTGTGTTGTGTTAATTCATCTCACAGAGTTACAGCTTTCCCCTCAAGAAGCCTTTCGCTAAGACTGTTCTTGTGAATTTGCAAAGTGATATTTGGAAGCCCATAGAGGCTATGGTGAAAAGGAAATATCTTCCGTTAAAAACTGAAAGAAGCTTCTGAGAAACTGATTTGTGTTCTGTTAATTCATCTCACAGAGTTACAGCTTTCCTTCAAGAAGCCTTTCGCTAAGACAGTTCTTGTGGAATTTGCAAAGTGATATTTGGAAGCCCATAGAGGGCTATGGTGAACAAGGAAATATCTTCCGTTAAAAACTGGAAAGAAGCTTTCTGAGAAACTGCTTTGTGTACTTTTAATTCTTTTCACATAGTTACAGTTTTCCTCTCAAGAACCCTTTCGCTAAGATTGTTCTTTTAGAATTTGCAAAGTGATATTTGGAAGCCCATATAGGGCTACGGTGAAAAAGGATATATCTTCCGTTAAATACTGGAAAGAAGCTTTCTGAGAAACTGCTTTTTGTTCTCTTAATTCATCTCATAGTTACGCTTTCCCCTCAAGAAGCCTTTCACTACGGCTGTTCTTTTGGAATAGGCAAAGTGATATTTGGAAGCCCTTAGAGGGCTATGGTGAAAAAGGAAGTATCTTCCTTTAAAAACTGGAAAGAAGCTTTCTGAGAAACTGCTTTGTGTTCTGTTAATTCATCTCACAGAGTCACTGCTTTCACCTCAAGAAGCCTTTCACTAAGACTGTTCTTGTGGAATTTTCATAGTGATATTTTCAAGCCCATAGAGGGCTAAGGTGAAAAAGGAAATATCCTAAGATAAAAAGTGAAAAGAAGCATTCCGAGAAACTACTTTGTGTTCTGTTAATTCATCTCACAGAGTTACAGCTTTCCCCTGAAGAAACCTTTCGCGAAGACTCTTCTTGTGGAATTTGCCGAGTGATATTTGGAAGCCCATACAGGGATATGGTGAAAAAGGAAATATCTTCAGTTAAAAACCGTATAGAAGTTTTCTGAGAAACTGCTCTGTGTTCTGTTAATTCATCTCACAGGTTACAGCTTTCCCCTCAAGAAGCCTTTCGCTAAGACTGTTCTTGTGGAATTTTCAAAGTGATATTTGGAAGCCCATAGAGGGCTGTGGTGAAAAAGGAAATATCTTCCGTTAAAAACTGGAAAGATGCTTTCTGAGAAATTGCTTTGTGTTCTGTTAATTCACCTCACAGAGTTACTGCGTTCCTCTCAAGAAGCCTTTCGCTAAGACTCTTCTTGTGGAATTTGCAAAGTGATATTAGGAAGCCCATAGAGGGTTATGGTGAAAAAGGAAAATCTTCCCTTAAAAACTGGAAAGAAGCTTTCTGAGAAACTACTTTGTGTTCGGTTAATTCATCTTACAGTTACTGCTTTCCCCTCAAGAAACGTTTCGCTAAGACTCTTCTTGTGGAAATGGCAAAGTGATATTTGGAAGCCCTTAGAGGTCTATGGTGAAAAAAGAAATATCTTCCGTTAAAAACTGGAAAGAAGCTTTCTGAGAAATTGCTTTGTGTTCTGTTAATTCATCTCACAGAGTTCCTGCCTTTCCTCTCAAGAAGCCTTTCGCTAAGACTCTTCTTGTGGAATTGGCAAAGTGATATTTGGAAGCCCATAGAGGTCTATGGTGAAAAAGGAAATATCTTCCGTTAAAAACTGGAAAGAAGCTTTCTGAGAAATTGCTTTGTGTTCTGTTAATTCATCTCACAGAGTTACAGCTTTCCCCTCAAGAAGCCTTTCGCTAAGACTGTTCTTGTGGAATTTGCAAAGTGATATTTGGAGCCCATAGAGGGCTATGGTGAAATAGGAAATATCTTCAGTTAAAAAGTGGAAAGAAGCTTTCTGAGAAACTGCATTGTGTTCTATTAATGCATCGCACGGAGTTGTAGCTCTCCCTCAAGTAGCCGATCTCTAAGACTCTTCTTGATGAATTTGCAAGGTGATATCTGGAAGCCCATAGAGGGCTTTGGTGAGAAAGGAAATATCTTCCGTTAAAAACTGGAAAGAGACTTTCTGAGAAACTGCGTTGTGTTCTGTTAATTCATCTCACAGAGTTACAGCTGTTCCCTCAAGAAGCCTTTCGCTAAGACTGTTTTGTGGAATTTGCAAAGTGATATTTGAAGCCCATAGAGGTCTATGGTGCAAAAGGAAATATCCTAAGATAAAAACTGAAAAGAAGCTTTCTGAGAAACTGCTTTGTGTTCTGTTGATTCATTTCACAGAGTTACAGCTTTCCCCTCAAGAAGCCTTTTGCTAAGGCTGTTCTTTTGGCATTTGCAAAGTGGTATTTGGAAACCCATCGAGGGCTAGGGTGAAAAAGGAAATATCTTCAGTTAAAAACTGGAAAGAAGCTTTCTGAGATACTGCTTTGTGTTCTGTTAATTCACCTCACAGAGTTACAGCTTTCCCCTCAAGAAGCCTTTTGCTACGTCTGTTCTTGTGGAATTTGTAAGTGATATTTGGAAGCCCGTAGAGGGCTTTGGTGAAAAAGGAAACATCTTCCGTTAAAAACTGGAAAGAAGCTTTCTGAGAAACTGCTTTGTGTCCTGTTAATTCATTTCACAGAGTTACAGCATTCCCCTCAAGAAGCCTTTCGCTAAGAATGTTTTGTGGAATTTGTAAGGTGATATTTGGAAGCCCATAGAGGGCTACGGTGAAAAAGGAAACATCTTCCGTTAAAAACTGGAAAGAAGCTTTCTGAGAAACTGCTTTGTGTTCTGTTAATTCATCTCACAGAATTACAGCTTTCCCCTCATGAAGTCTTTGGCTAAGACTGTTCTTGTGGAATTTGCAAAGTGATATTTGGAAGCCCTTAGAGGGCTATGGTGAAAAAGGACATATCTTCCGTTAAAAACTGGATAGAAGCTTTCTGAGAAACTGCTTTGTGTTCTGTTAATTCATCTCACAGATTTACAGCTTTACCCTCCAGGACCCTTTCGCTAAGACTGTTCTTCTGGAATTTGCAAAGTGATATTTGGAAGCCCATGGAACTCTATGGTGGAAAAGGAAATATCCTAAGATAAAAACTGAAAAGAAGCTTTCTGAGAAACTTCTTTGTGTTCTGTTAATTCATCTCACAGAGTTACATCTTTCCGCTCAAGAAGCCTGTCGCTAAAACTGTTCTTGTGGAACTTCCAAAGTGATATTTGGAATCCCTTAGAGGGCTATGGGGAAAAAGGAATATCTTCCATTAAAAACTGGAATGAAGATTTCTGAGAAATTCCTTTGTGTTCTGTTAATTCATCTCACAGAGTTACAGCTTTCCCCTCAAGAAGCCTTTCGCTAAGACTGCTCTTGTGGAATTTGCAAAGTGATATTTGGAAGCCCATAGAGGGCTACGGTGAAAAAGGAAATATCTTCAGTTAAAAACTGGAAAAAACTTTCTGAGAAACTACTCTGTGTTCTGTTAACTCAACTCACAGAGTTACAGCTTTCCCCTCAAGAAGCCTTTCACTAAGGCTGTTGTTGTGGAATTTGCAAAGTGATATTTGGAAGCCCCTAGAGGGCTATGATGAAAAGGGAAATATCCTAAGATAGACACTTAAAAGAAGCTTTCTGAAAAACTGATTTGTGTTCTGATAATTCATCTCACAGAGTTACAGCATTCTCCTGAAGTCGTTCACTAAGACTGTTCCTGTGGAATTTGCAAAGTGATATTTGGAAGCCCCTGGAGGGCTATGGTGAAAAAGGAAATAGCCTAAGATAAAAACTGGAAAGAAGTTTTCTGAGAAACTGATTTGTGTTCTGTTAATTCAACTCACAGAATTACAGCTTTCCCCTTAAGAAGCCTTTCGCTAATGTTGTTGTTGTGGAATTTGCAAAGTGATATTTGGAACCCCTAGAGGGCTATGGTGAAAAAGGAAATATCTTCCATTAAGAACTGGAAAGAGGCTTTCTGAGAAACTGCTTTGTGTTCTGTTAATTCATCTCACAGAGTTACAGCTTTCCCCTCCAGAAGCCTTTCGCTAAGACTGTTCTTGTCGAATTTGCAAAGTGATATTTGAAGCCCCTTGACGTCTATGGTGAAAAAGGAAATATCCTAAGATAAAAATTGAAAAGAAGCTTTCTGAGAAACTGCTTTGTGCTCTGTTAATTCACTCTCAGAGTTACAGCTTTCCCCTCAAGAGGCATTTTGCTAAGGCTGTTTTTGTGGAATTTGCAAAGTGATAATTGGAAGCCAAAAGAGGGCTATGGTGAAAAAGGAAATAACTTCCGTTAAAAACTGGAAAGAGGCTTTCTGAGAAACTTCTTTGTGTTCTGTTAATTCATCTCACAGAGCTACAGCTTTCCCCTCAAGAAGCCTTTCGCTAAGAGTGTTCTTGTGGAATTTAAAAAGTGTTATTTGCAAGCCCATAGAGCGCTGTGGTGAAAAAGGAAGTATCTTAAGATAAAAACTGAAAAGAAGCTTTTGGGGAAACTGCTTTCTGTTCTGTTAATTCAGCTCACAGAGGTACAGCTTTCCCCTCAAGAAGCCTTTCGTTAAGACTCTTCTTATGGAATTTACAAAGTGTTATTTGCAAGCCCATAGAGCGCTGTGGTGAAAAAGGAAGTATCTTAAGATAAAAACTGAAAAGAAGCTTTTGGGGAAACTGCTTTCTGTTCTGTTAATTCAGCTCACAGAGTTACAGCTTTCCCCTCAAGAAGCCTTTCGCTAAGACTCTTCTTGTGGAATTTACAAAGTGAGATTTGGAAGCCCATAGAGGTCTATGGTGAAAAAGAAAATATCTTCATTTAAAACCTGGAAAGAATCTTTCTGAGAAACTGCTTTGTGTTCTGTTAATTCATTTCACAGAGCTACAGCTTTCCCCTCAAGAAGACTTTCGATAAGACTGTTCTTGTGGAATTTGCAAAGAGATATTTGGAAGCCCACAGAGGGCTATGGTGAAAAAGGAAGTATCTTCCGTTAAAAACTGGAAAGAAGCTTTCAGAGAAACTGCTTCGTGTTCTGTTAATTCATCTCACAGAGTTACAGCTTTCTCTTCAAGAAGCCTTTCTCTAAGTCTGTTCTTGTGGAATTTGCAAAGTGATATTTGGAAGCCCATAGAATGCTATGGTGAAAAAGGAAATATATTCCGTTAAAAACTGGAAAGAAGCTTTCTGAGAAATTGCTTTGTGTTCTATTTACTCATCTGACAGAGTTACTGCGTTCCTCTCAAGAAGCCCTTCACAAAAGACTGTTCTTGTGGAATTTCTAAAATAATATTTGGAAGCCCATAGAGGGTTATGGTGAAAAAGTAAAATCTTCCATTAAAAACTGGAAAGAAGCTTTCTGAGAAACTGCTTAGTGTTCGGTTAATTCATCTCACAGTTACTGCTTTCCCCTCAAGAAGCCTTTCGCTAAGACTGTTCTTGTGGAATTTGCAAAGCGATATTTGGAAGACCATAGAGGGCTATGGTGAAGAAGGAAACATCTTCCGTTAAAAACTGGAAAGAAGCTTTGTGAGAAACTGCTTTGTGTTCTGTTAATTCATCTCACAGAGTTATAGCTTTTCCTACAAGAAGCGTTTTGCTAAATCTATTTTTGTGGAATTTGCGCAGTGTTATTTGGAAGCCAATAGAGACTCCGGTGAAAAAGGAATTATCTTCCGTTAAAAACTGGAAAGAAGCTTTCTGAGAAATTGCTTTGTGTTCTGTTTATTCATCTCACAGAGTTACTGCGTTCCTCTCAAGAAGCCTTTGCGCAAAGACTGTTCTTGTGGCCTTTGTAAAATAATATTTGGAAGCCAATAGATGGTTATGGTGAAAAAGTAAAATTTTCCCTTGAAAACTGGAAAGAAGCTTTCTGAGAAACTGCTTAGTGTTCGGTTAATTCATCTCACAGTTACTTCTTTCCCCTCAAGAAGCCTTTCGCTAAGACTGTTCTTTTGGAATTTGCAAAGTGATATTTGGAATCCCATAGAGGTCTATGCTGAAAAAGGAAATCTCTTTCGTTAAAAACTGGAAAGAAGCTTTCCGAGAAACGGATTTTTGTTCTCTTATTTCATCTCACAGTGTTACAGCTTTTCCCTCAAGAAGTCTTTCGCTAAGACTATTCTTGTGGAATATACAAAGTAATATTTGGAGGCCCATAGAGGGCTATGGTGAAAAAGGAAATCTCCTCCGTTAAAAACTGGGAAGAAGCTTTCCGAGAAACGGCTTTGTGTTCTGTCAATTCATCTCACCGAGTTACAGCTTTCCCCTCAAGAAGCCTTTCGCTAAGACTGTTCTTGTGGAATTTGCAAGGTGATATTTGAAAGCCCATAGATGGCTGTGGTGAAAAAGAAAGTATCTTCAGTTAGAAACTGGAAAGAAGCTTTCTGAGAAACTGCTTTGTGTTCAGTTAATTCATCTCACAGATTTACAGCTTTCCCCTGTGGAAACCTTTTGCTAAGAGTGTTCTTGTGGAATTTAAAAAGCGATATTTGGAAGCCCATAGAGAGCTGTGGTGAAAAAGGAAATATCCTAAGATAAAAACTGAAAAGAAGCTTTTTGAGAAACTCCTTTGTGTTCCGTTAATTCATCTCACAGAGTTACAGCTTTCCCCTCAAGAATCCTTACGCTAAGACTGTTTCTGTGAAATTTGAAAAGTGATATTTGGAAGCCCATAGAGGGCTATGGTGAAAAAGGAAATATCTTCAGTTAAAAACTAGAAAGAAGCTTTTTGAGAAACTGCATTGTGTTCTGTTAATTCATCTCACAGAGTTACAGCTTTCCCCTCAAGAAGCCTTTCGCTAAGACTGTTCTTGTGGAATTTGCAAAGTGATAATTGGAAGCCCATAGAGGGCTATGGTGAGAAAAGAAACATCTTCCGTTAAAAACTGGAAAGAAGCTTTCTGAGAAAACGGCTTTGTGTTCTGTTAATTCATCTCACAGAGTTACAGCTTTCCCCTCAAGAAACCTTTTGCTAAGATTGTTCTTGTGGAATTTTCAAAGTGATATTTCGAAGCCCATAGAGGGATATGTTGAAAAAGGAAGTCTCTGTTTAAAAACTGGAAAGAAGCTTTCTGAGAAACGGCATTGTGTTCTGTTAATTCACCTCACAGACTTACAGCTTTCCTCAAGAAGCCTTTCGCTAAGTCTATTCTTGTGGAATTTGCAAGGTGATATTTGGAAGCCCAGAGGCTATGGTGAAAAGGAAATATCTTCAGTTAAAAACTGGAAAGAAGCTTTTTGAGAAACTGCTTTGTGTTCTGTTAATTCATCTCACAGAATTACAGCTTTCCCCTGAAGAAGCCTTTTGCTAAGACTGTTCTTGTGGAATTTGCAAAGTGATATTTGGAAGCCCATGGAGGGCTATGGTGAAAAAGGAAATATCCTAAGATAAAAACTAAAAAGAACCTTTTGAGAAACTGCTTTGTGATCTGTTAATTCACCTCGCAGAGTTACAGCTTTCCCCTCAAGAAGCCTTTCGCTAAGACTGTTCTTGTGCAATTTGCAAAGTGGTATTTGGAGCCCATAGAGGGCTATGGTGAAAAAGGATATATCTTCAGTTAAAAAGTGGAAAGAAGCTTTCTGAGAAACTGCTTTGTGTTCTGTTAATTCATCTCACATAGTTACAGCTTTCCCCCAAGAAGCTTTTCGGTAAGACTATTCTTCTGGAATTTGCAAAGTGATATTTGGAAGCCCATAGAGGGCTATGTTGAAAAAGGAAATAACTTCCGTTAAAAACAGGAAAGAAGCTTTCTGAGAAACTGCTTTGTGTTCTGTTAATTCATCTCACAGAGTTACAGCTTTCCCCTCAAGAAGCCTTTCGCTAAGACTGTTTTTGTGGAATTTGCAAAGTGATATTTTGAAGCCCATAGAGGGCTATGGTTAAAAAAAGAAATATCTTCCGTTAAAAAGGTGAAAGAAGCTTTCTGAGAAACTGCTTTGTGTTCTGTTAATTCATCTGACAGTGTTACAAATTTCTCCTCAAGAAACCTTTAGCTCAGGTTGATCTTGTGGAATTTGAAAAGTGATATTTGGAAGCCCATAGGGGGCTATGGTGAAAAAGGAAGTATCTTCCGTTAAAATCTGGAAAGAAGATTTCTGAGGAACTACTTTGTGTTCTGTTAATTCATCTCAGATACTTACAGCTTTCCCCTCAAGAAGCCTTTCGCTAAGTCTATTCTTGTGTAATTTGCAAGGTGATATTTGGAAGACCATAGAGGGCTATGGTGAAAAAGAAAATAGCCTAAGATAGAAACTGAAAAGAATCTTTCTGAAAACTACTTTGTGTTCTGTTGATTCATCTCAAAGAGTTAGAGCTTTCCCCTTAAGAAGCCTTTCGCTAAGACTGTCCTTGTGAAATTTGCAAAGTGATTTTGGAAGCCCATAAAGGGCTATGGTGAAAAAGGAAATATCTTCAGTTAAAAACTGGAAAGAAGCTTTCTGAGAAACTACTTTGTGTTCTCTTAATTCAACTCACAGTTACAGCTTTCCCCTCAAGAAGCCTGTGGCTAAGACTGTTCTTGTGGAACTCCCAAAGTGATATCTGGAAGCCCTTAGAGGGCTACGGTGAAAAAGGAATATCTTCCGTTAAAAACTGGAAAGAAGCTTTCTGAGAAACTGCTTTGTGTTCTGTTAATTCATCTCACAGAGTTACAGCTTTCCCCTCAAGAAGCCATTCGCTAAGGCTGTTGTTGTGGAATTTGCAAAGTGATATTTGTAAGCCCATAGAGGGCTATGGTGTAAAAGGAAATATCTTCCATTAAAAACTGAAAAGAAGCTTTCTGAGAAAATGCTTTGTGTTCTGTTAATTCATCTCAAGGAGTTACAGCTTTCCCCTCATGTAGCCTTTCGATAAGACTGTTCTTGTGGAATTTGCAAAGTGATATTTGGAAGCCCATAGAGGATGGTGAAAAGGAAATATCTTCCTTAAAAACTGGAAGAAGCTTTCTGAGAAACTGCTTTGTGTTCTGTTAATTCATCTCACAGAGTTTCAGCTTTCCCCTCAAA
>JAKFHT010000509.1:0-59090 GCA_023783455.1 Erythrocebus patas | reverse complement strand
AAGGCTTCTTGAGAAAGCTGTAACTCTCTGAGATGAATTAACAGAACACAAAGCAGTTTCTCAGAAGCTTCTTTCCAGTTTTTAACTGAAGATATTTCCTTTTCACCATAGCCCTCTGGGCTTCCAAATATCACTTTGCAAATTCACAAGAACAGTCTTAGGAAAGGCTTCTTGAGGAAAGCTGTAACTCTCTGAGATGAATTAACAGAACACAAAGCAGTTTCTCAGAAAGCTTCTTTCAGTTTTAACTGAAGATATTTCCTTTTCACCATAGCCCTATGGGCTTCCAAATATCACTTTGAAAATTCCACAAGAACAGTCTTAGGAAAGGCTTCTTGAGGAAAGCTGTAACCTGTGAGATGAATTAACAGAACACAAAGCAGTTTCTCAGAAGCTTCTTTCCAGTTTTTAACGGAAGATATTTCTTTTTCACCATAGCCCTCTGGGCTTCCAAATATCACTTTGCAATTCCACAAGAACAGTCTTAGCAAAGGCTTCTTGAGGGAAAGCTGTAACTCTCTGAGATGAATTAACAGAACACAAAGCAGTTTCTCAAGCTTCTTTCAGTTTTTATCTTAGATATTTCCTTTTCACCATAGCCTCTATGGGCTTCAAATATCACTTTGAAAATTCCACAAGAACAGTCTTAGCGAAGGCTTCTTGAGAAAGCTGTAACTCTCTGAGATGAATTAACAGAACACAAAGCAGTTTCTCAGAAATCTTCTTTTCCAGTTTTTAACGAAGATATTTCCTTTTCACCATAGCCTCTATGGGCTTCAAATATCACTTTGCAAATTCACAAGAACAGTCTTAGCGAAAGGCTTCTTGAGGGAAAGCTGTAACTCTCTGAGATGAATTAACAGAACACAAAGCAGTTTCTCAAAAGCTTCTTTCCAGTTTTTAACTGAAGATATTTCTTTTTCACCATAGCCCTATGGGCTTCCAAATATCACTTTGCAAATTCACAAGAACAGTCTTAGCAAAGGCTTCTTGAGGAAAGCTGTAACCTGTGAGATGAATTAACAGAACACAAAGCAGTTTCTCAAAAGCTTCTTTCCAGTTTTTAACGAAGATATTTCCTTTTCACCATAGCCCTCTATGGGCTTCAAATATCACTTTGCAAATTCACAAGAACAGTCTTAGGAAAGGCTTCTTGAGGGAAAGCTGTAACCTGTGAGATGAATTAACAGAACACAAAGCAGTTTCTCAAAAGCTTCTTTCCAGTTTTTAACGAAGATATTTCCTTTTCACCATAGCCCTCTGGGCTTCCAAATATCACTTGCAAATTCCACAAGAACAGTCTTAGCAAAGGCTTCTTGAGGGAAAGCTGTAATTCTGTGAGATGAATTAACAGAACACAAAGCAGTTTCTCAGAAAGATTCTTTCCAGTTTTTAACGGAAGATATTTCCTTTTCACCATAGCTCTCTATGGGCTTCAAATATCACTTTGCAAATTCACAAGAACAGTCTTAGGGAAAGGCTTCTTGAGGAAAGCTGTAACTCTGAGATGAATTAACAGAACACAAAGCAGTTTCTCAGAAAGATTCTTTCCAGTTTTTAACAGAAGATATTTCCTTTTCACCATAGCCCTATGGGCTTCCAAATATCACTTTGCAAATTCACAAGAACAGTCTTAGTGAAAGGCTTCTTGAGAAAGCTGTAACTCTCTGAGATGAATTAACAGAACACAAAGCAGTTTCTCAGAAAGCTTCTTTCAGTTTTTATCTTAGGATATTTCCATTTTCACCATAGCTCTCTATGGGCTTCCAAATATCACTTTGCAAATTCCACAAGAACAGTCTTAGCGAAGGCTTCTTGAGGAAAGCTGTAACTCTGTGAGATGAATTAACAGAACACAAAGCAGTTTCTCAGAAAGCTTCTTTCAGTTTTTATCTTAGGATATTTCCATTTTCACCATAGCTCTCTATGGGCTTCCAAATATCACTTGCAAATTCCACAAGAACAGTCTTAGCGAAAGGCTTCTTGAGGGAAAGCTGTAACTCTCTGAGATGAATTAACAGAACACAAAGCAGTTTCTCAGAAAGCTTCTTTCAGTTTTTATCTTAGGATATTTCCTTTTCACCATAGCCCTCTAAGGGCTTCCAAATATCACTTTGCAAATTCCACAAGAACAGTCTTAGCGAAAGGCTTCTTGAGGAGAAAGATGTAACTCTGTGAGATGAATTAACAGAACACAAATCAGTTTCTCAGAAAGTTTCTTTCCAGTTTTTAACGGAAGATATTTCCTTTTCACCATAGCCCTCTATGGGCTTCCAAATATCACTATGCAAATTCAACAAGAACAGTCTTAGGAAAGGCTTCTTGAGGGAAAGCTGTAACTCTGTGAGATGAATTAACAGAACAAAAAGCAGTTTCTCAGAAAGCTTCTTTCCAGTTTTTAACTGAAGATATTTCCTTTTTCACCATAGCCCTCTAAGGGCTTCCAAATATCACTTTTCAAATTCCACAAGAACAGTCTTAGCGAAAGGCTTCTTGAGGGAAAGCTGTAAATCTGTGAGATGAATTAACAGAACACAAAGCAGTTTCTCAGAAAGCTTCTTTCAGTTTTTATCTTAGGATATTTCCATTTTCACCATAGCCTCTATGGGCTTCCAAATATCACTTTGCAATTTCCACAAGAACAGTCTTAGCGAAAGGCTTCTTGAGGGAAAGCTGTAATTCTGTGAGATGAATTAACAGAACACAAATCAGTTTCTCAGAAAGCTTCTTTCAGTTTTTATCTTAGGATATTTCCTTTTCACCATAGCCCTCTATGGGCTTCCAAATATCACTTTTCAAATTCCACAAGAACAGTCTTAGCGAAAGGCTTCTTGAGGGAAAGCTGTAACTCTGTGAGATGAATTAACAGAACACAAAGCAGTTTCTCAGAAAGCTTCTTTCCAGTTTTTAACGGAAGATATTTCCTTTTCACCATAGCCCTATGGGCTTCCAAATATCACTTTGCAAATTCCACAAGAACAGTCTTAGTGAAAGGCTTCTTGAGGGAAAGCTGTAACTCTGTGAGATGAATTAACAGAACACAAAGCAGTTTCTCAGAAAGCTTCTTTCAGTTTTTAACTGAAGATATTTCTTTTTCACCATAGCCTCTATGGGCTTCCAAATATCACTTTGCAAATTCCACAAGAACAGTCTTAGTGAAAGGCTTCTTGAGGGAAAGCTGTAACTCTGTGAGATGAATTAACAGAACACAAAGTAGTTTCTCAGAAAGCTTCTTTCAGTTTTTAATGGAAGATATTTCCTTTTCACCATAGCCCTCTATGGGCTTCCAAATATCACTTTGCAAATTCCACAAGAACAGTCTTAGAGAAAGGCTTCTTGAGGGAAAGCTGTAACTGTGTGAGATGAATTAACAGAACACAAAGCAATTTCTCAGAAAGCTTCTTTCAGTTTTTATCTTAGGATATTTCCTTTTCACCATAGCCCTCTATGGGCTTCCAAATATCACTTTGCAAATTCCACAAGAACAGTCTTAGCGAAAGGCTTCTTGAGGGAAAGCTGTAACTCTGTCAGATGAATTAACAGAACACAAAGCAGTTTCTCAGAAAGCTTCTTTCCAGTTTTTAACTGAAGATATTTCCTTTTCACCATAGCCCTCTATAGGCTTCCAAATATCACTTTGCAAATTCCACAAAAACAGTCCTAGCGAAAGACTTCTTGAGGGAAAGCTGTACCTCTGTGAGATGAATTAACAGAACACAAAGCAGTTTCTCAGAAAGCTTCTTTCCAGTTTTTAACGGAAAATATTTACTTTTCACCATAGCTCTCTATGGGCTTGTAAATATCACTTTGCAAATTCCACAAGAACAGTCTTAGCGAAAGGCTTCTGAGGGAAAGCTGTAATTCTGTGAGATGAATTAACAGAACACAAAGCAGTTTCTCAGAAAGCTTCTTTCCAGTTTTTAACAGAAGATATTTCCTTTTTCACCATAGCCTCTATGGGCTTCCAAATATCACTTTGCAAATTCCACAGGAACAGTCTTAGTGAAAGGCTTCTTGAGGGAAAGTTATAACTCTGTGAGATGAATTAAGAGAACACAATGCAGTTTCTCAGAAAGCTTCTTTCAGTTTTTATCTTAGGATATTTCCTTTTTCACCATAGCCCTCTATAGGCTTCCAAATATCACTTGCAAATTCCACAAGAACAGTCTTAGCGAAAGGCTTCTTGAGGGGAAAGCTGTAATTCTGTGAGATGAATTAACAGAACACAAAGCAGTTTCTCAGAAAGCTTCTTTCCAGTTTTTAACGGAAGATAATTCCTTTTTCGCCGTAGCCCTCTATGGGCTTCCAAATATCACTTGCAAATTCCACAAGAACAGTCTTAGTGAAAGGCTTCTTGAAGGAAAGCTGTAACTCTGTGAGATGAATTAACAGAACACAATGCAGTTTCTCAGAAAGCTTCTTTCAGTTTTTATCTTAGGATATTTCCTTTTTCGCCATAACCATCTATGGTCTTCCAATATCACTTTGCAAATTCCACAAGAACAGTCTCAGTGAACGGTTTCTTGAGGGAAAGCTGTAACTCTGTGAGATGAATTAACAGAACACAAAGTAGTTTCTCAGAAAGCTTCTTTTCAGTTTTTAATGGAAGATATTTCCTTTTCACCATAGCCCTCTATGGGCTTCCAAATATCACTTTGCAAATTCCACAAGAACAGTCTTAGAAAGGCTTCTTGAGGGAAAGCTGTAACTGTGTGAGATGAATTAACAGAACACAAAGCAATTTCTCAGAAAGCTTCTTTTCAGTTTTTATCTTAGGATATTTCCTTTTCACCATGGCCCTTTATGGGCTTCCAAATATCACTTTGCAAATTCCACAAGAACAGTCTTAGCGAAAGGCTTCTTGAGGGAAAGCTGTAACTCTGTCAGATGAATTAACAGAAGACAAAGCAGTTTCTCAGAAAGCTTCTTTCCAGTTTTTAACTGAAGATGTTTCATTTTTCACCATAACCCCCTATGGCCTTCCAAATATCACTTTGCAAATTCCACAAAAACAGTCCTAGCGAAAGACTTCTTGAGGGGAAAGATGTAGCTCTGTGACATGAGTTAACAGAACACAAAGCAGTTTCTCAGAGAGATTCTTTCCAGTTTTTAACGGAAGATATTTCCTTTTTCACCATAGCCCTCTATGGGCTTGTAAATATCACTTTGCAAATTCCACAAGAACAGTCTTACCGAAAGGCTTCTTGAGGGGAAAGCTGTAATTCTGTGAGATGAATTAACAGAACACAAAGCAGTTTCTCAGAAAGCTTCTTTCCAGTTTTTAAGAGAAGATATTTCCTTTTTCGCCGTAGCCCTCTATGGGCTTCCAAATATGACTTTAAAATTCCACAGGAACAGTCTTACTGATAGGCTTCTTGATGGGAAAGTTATAACTCTGTGAGATGAATTAAGAGAACACAATGCAGTTTCTGAGAAACCTTCTTCTTGGTTTTTATCTTAGGATATTTCCTTTTTCGCCATAACCATCTATGGTCTTCCAATATCACTTTGCAAATTCCACAAGAACAGTCTCAGTGAACGGTTTCTTGAGGAGAAATTTGTAACACTGTGAGATGAATTAACAGAACACAAAGCAGTTTCTCAGATAGCTTCTTTCCAGTTTTTAACGGAAGATATTTCCTTTTTCACCAGAGCCCTCTATAGGCTTCCAAATATCACTCTGCAAATTCCAAAAGGGCAGTGTTAGTGAAAGGCTTCTTGAGGGGAAAGCTGTAATTGTGTGAGATAAATTAAGAGAATACAAAGCAGTCTCTCAGAAACCTTCTTTCCAGTTTTTAACGGAAGATATTTCCTTTTTCACCATGGCCCTTTATGGGCTTCCAAATATCACTTTGCAAATTCCACAAGAACAGTCTTAGCGAAAGGCTTCTTGAGGGGAACGCTGTAACTCTGTGAGATGAATTAATTGAACACAAAGCTGTCTCTCCGAAAGCTTCTTTCCAGCTTTTTAAGGAAGATATTTCCTTTATAACCATAGCCCTCTATGGGCTTCCAAATATCACTTTGCAAATTCCAGAAGAACAGTATTAGGGAAGGATTTCTTGAGTGGAAAGCTGTAACTCTGTGACATGAATTAACAGAACACAAAGCAGTTTCTCAGAAAGATTCTTTACAGTTTTTAATGGAAGATATTTTCTTTTTCTCCATAGCCCTCTATGGGCTTCCAAATATTACTTTCCAAATTTCACAAAAACAGTCTTAGTGTACGTCTTCCTGAGGGGAAAGCCATAACTCTGTGAGATGAACTAACAGAACACTAAGCAGTTTCTCAGAAAGTTTCTTTTCGGTTTTTATCTTAGTATATTTCCTTTTTCACCAAAGCCCCTATGAGCTTCCAAATATCACTTTGCAATTTCCACAAGAACAGTCTTAGAGAAAGACTACTTGAGGGGAAAGCTGTACCTCTCTGAGGTGAATTAACAGAACACAAAGCAGTTTCTCAGAAAGCTTCTTTTCATTTTTTATCTTAGGATATTTCCTTTTTCACCATAGCCTTCTAAGGTCTTCCAAATATCCCTTTGCAAATTCCACAAGAACACTCTTAGCGAAAGGCTTCTTGAGGGGAAAGCTGTAACTCTGTGAGATGAATTAACAGAACACAAAGCAGTTTCTCAGAAAGCTTCTTTCCAGTTTTTAACTGAAGATATTTCCTTTTTCACGATAGCCCTCCATGGGCTTCCAAATGTCACTTTGCAAATTCCACAAGAACCGCCATCGCGAACGTCTTCTTGAAGGGAAAGCTGTAGCTATGTGAGATAAATTGACAGAACACAAAGCAGTTTCTCAGAAAGCTTCTTTTCAGTTTTTATCTTAGGATATCTCCTTTTTCACCATAGCCCTCTGTGGGTTTCCAAATATCACTTTGCAAATTCCACAAGAACAGTCTTAGGGAAAGGCTTCATGAGGGGAAAGCTGTAAGTCTCTGAGATGAATTAACAGAACACAAAGTAGTTTCTCAGAAATCTTCTTTCCAGATTTTAACGGAAGATACTTCCTTTTTCACCATAGCCCCCTATGGGCTTCCAAATATCACTTTTCAAATTCCACAAGATCTGCCTTAGCTAAAGGTTTCTTGAGGAGAAATTTGTAACACTGTGAGATGAATTAACAGAACACAAAGCAGTTTCTCAGAAAGCTTCTTTCCACTTTTAACGGAAGATATTTCTTTTTCACCATAGCCCTCTATGGGCTTCCAAATATCACTTTGCAAATTCCACAAGAACAGTCTTAGCGAAAGGCTTCTTGAGGGGAAAGCTGTAACTCTGTGAGATGAATTAACAGAACACAAAGCAGTTTCTCAGAAAGCTTCTTTCCTGTTTTTAACGGAAGTTATTTCTTTTTCACCGTAGCCCTCTATGGGCTTCCAAATATCACTTTGCAAATTCCTGAAGAACAGTCTTAGCGAAAAGCTTCTTGAGGAGAAAGCTGTAACTCTGTGAGATGAATTAACAGAACACAATGCAGTTTCTTAGAAGGCTTCGTTTCAATTTTTATCTTAGGATATTTCCTTTTTCAACATAGCCCTCTATGAGCTTCCAAATATCAGTTTGGAAATTCCACAAGAACAGTTTTAGCAAAAGGCTTCCTGAGGGGAAAGCTGTAACTCTGTGAGATGAATTAACAGAACACAAAGCAGTTTCTCAGAAAGCTTCTTTCCACTTTTTAACGGAAGATATTTCCTTTTTCACCATAGCCCTCTATGGGCTTCCAAATATCACTTTGCTAATTCCACAAGAACAGTCTTAGCGAAAGGCTTCCTGAGGAGAAAGCTGTAACTCTGTGAGATGAATTAACAGAACACAAAGCAGTTTCTCAGAAACCTTCTTTTCAGTTTTTATCTTAGGATATTTCCTTTTCACCATAGCCCTCTATGGGCTTCCAAATATCACTTTGCAAATTCCACAAGAACAGTCTTAGCGAAAGTCTTCTTGAGGGCAAAGCTGTAACTCTGTGAGATGAATTAACAGAACACAAAGAAGTTTCTCAGAAAGCTTCTTTCCACTTTTTAACGGAAGATATTTCCTTTTTCACCATAGCCCTCTATGGGCTTCCAAATATCACTTTGCAAATTCCCCAAGAACAGTCTTAGCGAAAGGCTTCTTGAGGGTAAAGCTGTAACTCTGTGAGATGAATTAACAGAACACAAAGCAGTTTCTCAGAAAGCTTCTTTCCAGTTTTTAAGGAAAGGTATTTCCTTTTTCACCATAGCCCTCTATGGGCTTCCAAATATTACTTTCCAAATTTCACAAGAACAGTCTTAGTGAACGGCTTCTTGAGGGGAAAGCTGTAACTCTGTGAGATGAACTAACAGAACACAAAGCAGTTCCTCAGAAATCTTCTTTTCGGTTTTTATCTTAGGATATTTCCTTTTTCACCATAGCCCTCTATGGGCTTCCAAATATCACTTTGCAAATTCCACAGGAACAGTCTTAGGAAAGGCTTCTTGAGGGAAAGCTGTAACTCTCTGAGATGAATTAACAGAACACAAAGCAGTTTCTCAGAAAGCTTCTTTCCACTTTTTTTTTTAATATTATATGCTTAATTTCTTTTTTATTTATATAATTTTGTGTAACAATCACTCATGAAATATCAGAATTCTTATTACTTAGTACATAAAGAATATTCAACAAATATTGTTGCAGTAGAAAGCTAGTCAAGTATGAGCAGGGCAGGAGAGGGCTTGCCTTTTCCACACACCAAATGTCTTGGGAGACCCTCAGGTGATGGTCAAGGGGTTGTTAACTGTTTCTCTAAAGTAGTAATTGGTCATACCTGGTGTCAAGGAAAGGCAGGCTTCTAATAGAAAACACCTGAAACTGATCAGCAACTTCCCAATGAGATCTCAGGAGTGAGGAGAAGTAAGGCAAGATCCCGGAAGTATGCCAATGTATAAAACCCCAAGTCAAGAAGTCAAGCTGTGCACTTGGCTTCTCAAGTCTCCCACTTGGCCCTCTTCCAGGTTGTACTTCCCTTCTTTTCCTTTCTGTTTTAAAGCCTTTTAATAAACCTTCACTCCTGCTCTGAGAATTACCTCTGTCTCACTTTCTGCCTTATGCCCCTTAGTGGAATTCCTTCTGAGGAAGCAAGAATGGAGGGTGCTGCAAACCTATACAGATTCGCCGCCAATGTCTCCAGAACTCGGATGTCTTCCACAGGTAATAACATTGCTTTAAATATTTTTCATAATTATATCATGCTAAAAAACTAAGTATAACAGTGTCAAATACAAATACAATTAAAGCTTTTTGAATTCTATTTTACTTTACAAGGTTTTTTAAATCAAGTATGATTTTTCCTGGTGCAATTAAATTATAATTCTTTTCATATTTATATTTAATCATTTTATATAGAATTATTTTATATTTCTAGTACTTATTATTCTAGTATATCTCGAGGCTTACTTTATGTTTCACTTTTATAAAAATAAGTAAAATATATATTTGATACATTACAATAACTTAGCAAAATGCTCAGGTATAATGCTATTTAAAAATTAATATACCATATTTATATAATAATGCTATAATTTTCTCATAAAATAATAAATCTTTTTAATGTTTGAAATTATAGGATGATAAGTGGTCTTTAATTTATTCCCCTTGTTTGAATTTTCAGTAGTGAATATGTTCTTTCAAAAATATTTTTATGATAAATTCCAAATGCATACAATAGTGGATTACCTCTAGGTACTCATCATTCATTTCACCAACATCAACACTTGTCCAATTCCTTTTATCTTCACTCACTTCTCCCCGTTTCCCCCAACCGCATTCCTGCCACAACTGCTGACTCAAACCGTTCAAAGGATTGTTTGGTCAATCCTTTTGTAACAATTTAGTTATGTGCTTTTCCTAAAAAATAAGTGGAAGATTATTTTTTTATTCTTTATTTTTTATTTTTTAAAATTATTTATTTCAATTTTGTGGGTATATAGTAGATGTATGTATTTATGGGGTGCATGAGATGTTCTGATTCAGGCATGCAATGAATAATAATCACATCATGTAAAATGGGGTATCCATTCTCTCAAGCATTTATCCTTTGTGTTACAAGCAATCCAATTAGACTCTTTTAGTTATTTTAAAATGCACAGTTAAATTATTACTGACTATAGTTGCCTTGTTGTGCTATCAAATACTAGATCTTATTTATTCTTTCTGTTTTTTTGTACCCATTAACCATCTCCAGCTTTGCCTCAAACCCCCACTACCCTTCCCAGCCTCTGGTAACCGTGCTTCTACTCTCTATCTCCATGAGTTCAATTGTTTTGATTTCTAGATCTCACAAATAAGTGAGAACATGAAATTAGAATTATTATTAAACAGATCTCAAAATGTGACTTAGTTGTATCTTCTCCTCCTCTCCTGTATCAACCTGTTTCAGCCTGGAAGCCTCTAGTGGGAAGGAGGGATGTGGTTGGATGCTTCTTTTTTTTTTTTTTTTTATATTTTAAGTTCTAGGGTACATGTGCATAACGTGCAGGTTTGTTACATATGTATAGTTGTGCCCTGTTGCTGTGCTGCACCCATCAACTCGTCAGCACCCATCAACTCGTCATTTATATCAGGTATAACTCCCAGTGCAATCCCTCCCCTCCCCTTCCCCATGATAGGCCCCGTGTGTGATGTTCCCTTCCTGAGTCCAAGTGATCTCATTGTTCAGTTCCCACCTATGAGTGAGAACATGCGGTGTTTGGTTTTCTGTTCTTGTGATAGTTTGCTAAGAATGATGGTTTCCAGCTGCATCCATGTCCCTACAAAGGACACAAACTCATCCTTTTTTATGGCTGCATAGTATTCCATGGTGTATATGTGCCACATTTTCTTAATCCAATCTGTCACTGATGGACATTTGGGTTGATTCCAAGTCTTTGCTATTGTGAATAGTGCCGCAATAAACATACGTGTGCATGTGTCTTTATAGCAGCATGATTTATAATCCTTTGGGTATATACCCAGTAATGGGATGACTGGGTCATATGGTACGTCTAGTTCTAGATCCTTGAGGAATCGCCATACTGTTTTCCATAATGATTGAACTAGTTTACAATCCCACCAACAGTGTAAAAGTGTTCCTATTTCTCCACATCCTCTCCAGCACCTGTTGTTTCCTGACTTTTGAATGATCGCCATTCTAACTGGTGTGAGATGGTATCTCATTGTGGTTTTGATTTGTATTTCTCTGATGGCCAGTGATGATGAGCATTTGTTCATGTGTCTGTTGGCTGTATGAATGTCTTCTTTTGAGAAATGTCTGTTCATATCCTTTGCCCTCTTTTTGATGGGGTTGTTTGTTTTTTTCTTGTAAATTTTTTGAGGTCTTTGTAGGTTCTGGATATTAGCCCTTTGTCAGATGAGTAGATTGCAAAAATTTTCTCCCATTCTGTAGGTTGCCTGTTCACTCTGATGGTAGTTTATTTGCTGTGCAGAAGCTCTTTAGTTTAATGAGATCCCATTTGTCAATTTTGGCTTTTGCTGCCGTTGCTTTTGGTGTTTTAGACATGAAGTCTTTGCCCATGCCTATGTCCTGAATGGTACTACCTAGGTTTTCCTCTAGGGTTTTTATGGTCTTAGGTCTAACGTTTAAGTCTCTAATCCATCTTGAATTAATTTTCGTATAAGGAGTAAGGAAAGGATCCAGTTTCAGCTTTCTGCTTATGGCTAGCCAATTTTCCCAGCACCATTTATTAAATAGGAATCCTTTCCCCATTTCTTGTTTCTCTCAGGTTTGTCAAAGATCAGATGGCTGTAGATGTGTGGTATTATTTCTGAGGACTCTGTTCTGTTCCATTGGTCTATATCTCTGTTTTGGTACCAGTACCATGCTGTTTTGTTGACTGTAGCCTTGTAGTATAGTTTGAAGTCAGGTAGCGTGATGCCTCCAGCTTTGTTCTTTTGACATAGGATTGTCTTGGAAATGCGGGCTCTTTTTTGGTTCCATATGAACTTGAGAGCAGTTTTTTCCAATTCTGTGAAGAAACTCATTGGTAGCTTGATGGGGATGGCATTGAATCTATAAATAACCTTGGGCAGTATGGCCATTTTCACAATATTGATTCTTCCTATCCATGAGCATGGTATGTTCTTCCATTTGTTTGTGTCCTCTTTTATTTCATTGAGCAGTGGTTTGTAGTTCTCCTTGAAGAGGTCCTTTACATCCCTTGTAAGTTGGATTCCTAGGTGTTTTATTCTCTTTGAAGCAATTGTGAATGGAAGTTCATTCATGATTTGGCTCTCTGTTTGTCTGTTACTGGTGTATACGAATGCTTGGGATTTTTGCACATTAATTTTGTATCCTGAGACTTTGCTGAAGTTGCTTATCAGCTTAAGGAGATTTCGGCTGAGACAATGGGATTTTCTAAATATACAATCATGTCATCTGCAAAGAGGGACAATTTGACTTCTTCTTTTCCTAACTGAATCCCCTTGATTTCTTTCTCTTGCCTGATTGCCCTAGCCAGGACTTCCAACACTATGTTGAATAGGAGTGGTGAGAGAGGGCATCCCTGTCTTGTGCCAGTTTTCAAAGGGAATTTTTCCAGTTTTTCCCATTCAGTAGGATATTGGCTGTGGGTTTGTCATAAATAGCTCTTATGATTTTGAGGTCCGTTCCATCAATACCGAATTTATTGAGGGTTTTTAGCATGAAGGGCTGTTGAATTTTGTCAAAAGCCTTTTCTGCATCGATTGAGATAATGATGTGGTTCTTGTCTTTGGTTCTGTTTATATGCTGGATTATGTTTATTGATTTGCGAATGTTGAACCAGCCTTGCATCCCAGGGATGAAGCCCACTTGATCATGGTGGATAAGCTTTTGATGTGCTGTTGAATCCGGTTTGCCAGTATTTTATTGAGGATTTTGCATCGATGTTCATCAGGGATATTGGTCTAAAATTCTCTTTTTTTGTTGTGTCTCTGCCAGGCTTTGGTATCAGGATGATGTTGGCCTCATAAGATGAGTTAGGGAGGATTCCCTGTTTTTCTATTGATTGGAATAGTTTCAGAAGGAATGGTACCAACTCCTCCTTGTACCTCTGGTAGAATTCAGCTGTGAATCCATCTGGTCCTGGACTTTTTTTCATTGGTAGGCTATTAATTATTGCCTCAATTTCAGAGCCTGTTATTGGTCTATTCAGGATTCAACTTCTTCCTGGTTTAGTCTTGGAAGAGTGTAAGTGTCCAGGAAATTATCCATTTCTTCTAGATTTTCTAGTTTATTTGCGTAGAGGTGTTTATAGTATTCTCTGATGGTAGTTTGTATTTCTCTGGGTCGGTGGTGATATCCCCTTTATCATTTTTTATTGCGTCTATTTGATTTTTCTCCCTTTTCTTCTTTATTAGTCTTGCTAGTGGTCTGTCAATTTTGTTGATCTTTTCAAAAAACCAACTCCTGGATACATTGATTTTTTGGAGGGATTTTTGTGTCTCTATCTCCTTCAGTTCTGCTCTGATCTTAGTTATTTCTTGCCTTCTGCTAGCTTTTGAATGAGTTTGCTCTTGCTTCTCTAGTTCCTTTAATTGTGATGTTAGAGTGTCAGTTTTAGATCTTTCCTGCTTTCTCTTGTGGGTATTTAGTGCTATAAATTTCCCTCTACCCACTGCTTTAAATGTGTCCCAGAGATTCTGGTATGTTGTATCTTTGTTCTCATTGGTTTCAAAGAACATCTTTATTTCTGCCTTCATTTCGTCATGTACCCAGTAGTCATTCAGGAGCAGGTTGTTCAGTTTCCATGTAGTTGAGCGGTTTTGATTGAGTTTCTTAGTCCTGAGTTCTAGTTTGATTGCAGTGTGGTCTGAGAGACAGTTTGTTACAATTTCTGTTCTTGTACATTTACTGAGGAGTGCTTTACTTCCAACTATGTGGTCAATTTTGGAATAAGTGCGATGTGGTGCTGAGAAGAATGTATATTCTGTTGATTTGGGGTGGAGAGTTCTATAGATGTCTATTAGTTCTGCTTGCTGCAGAGATGAGTTCAATTCCTGGATATCCTTGTTAATTTTCTGTCTCGTTGATCTGTCTAATGTTGACAGTGGAGTGTTGAAGTTTCCCATTATTATTGTATGGGAGTCTAAGTCTCTTTGTAAGTCTCTAAGGACTTGCTTTATGAATCTGGGTGCTCCTGTATTGGGTGCATATATATTTAGGATAGTTAGCTCTTCCTGTTGAATTGATCCCTTTACCATTATGTAATGGCCTTCTTTGTCTCTTTTGATCTTTGATGGTTTAAAGTCTGTTTTATCAGAGACTAGTATTGCAACCCCTGCTTTTTTGTTCTCCATTTGCTTGGTAAATCTTCCTCCATCCCTTTATTTTGAGCCTATGTATGTCTCTGCGTGTGAGATGGGTCTCCTGAATACAGCAGACTGATGGGTCTTGACTCTTTATCCAGTTTGCCAGTCTGTGTCTTTTAATTGGAGCATTTAGTCCATTTACATTTAAGGTTAATATTGTTATGTGTGAACTTGATCCTACCATTATGATATTAACTGGTTATTTTGCTCGTTAGTTGATGCAGTTTCTTCCTAGCCTTGATGGTCTTTACATTTTGGCATGTTTTTGCAATGGCTGGTACCGGTTGTTCCTTTCCATGTTTAGTGCTTCCTTCAGGGTCTCTTGTAAGGCAGGCCTAGTGGTGACAAAATTTCTAAGCATTTGCTTATCTGTAAAGGATTTTATTTCTCCTTCACTTATGAAACTTAGTTTGACTGGATATGAAATTCTGGGTTGAAAATTCTTTTCTTTAAGAATGTTGAACATTGGCCCCCACTCTCTTCTGGCTTGTAGAGTTTCTGGCGAGAGATCTACTGTTAGTCTGATGGGCTTCCCTTTGTGGGTAACCCGACCTTTCTCTCTGGCTGCCCTTAAGATTTTTTTCTTCATTTCAACTTTGGTGAATCTGGCAATTATGTGTCTTGGAGTTGCTCTTCTCGAGGAGTATCTTTGTGGTGTTCTCTGTATTTCCTGGATTTGAATGTTGGCCTGCCCTACTAGGTTGGGAAGTTCTCCTGGATGATATACTGAAGAGTGTTTTGCAACTTGGTTCCATTTTCCCCCTCACTTTCAGGCACCCCAATCAGACGTAGATTTGGTCTTTTACATAATCCCATACTTCTTGCAGGCTTTGTTCATTTCTTTTTCTTCTTTTTTCTTTTGGTTTCTCTTCTCGCTTCATTTCGTTCATTTGATCCTTAAACGCTGATACTCTTTTCCAGTTGATCGAGTCGGTTACTGAAGCTTGTGCATTTGTCACGTATTTCTCGTGTCATGGTTTTCATCTCTTTCATTTCCTTTTCACCATAGCCTCTATGGGCTTCAAATATCACTTTGCAAATTTCACAAGAACAGTCCTAGCGAAAGACTTCTTGAGGGAAAGCTGTAACACTGTGAGATGAATTAAGAGAACATAATGCACTTTCTCAGAAAGCTTCTTCTCGGTTTTTATCTTAGGATATTTCCTTTTCACCATAGCCTCTATGGGCTTCAAATATCACTTTGCAAATTCACAAGAACAGTCTTAGTGAAGGCTTCTTGAGGAAAGCTGTAACTGTGTGAGATGAATTACCAGAACACAAAGCAGTTTCTCAAGCTTCTTTCCAGTTTATAACGGAAAATATTTCCTTATTCACCATATCCATCTATGGCCTTCTAAATACCACTATCAAAATGACACAAGAACAGTCTTAGTGAAGGCTTCTTGAGGAGAAAGCTGTAATTCTGTGAGATGAATTACCAGAACACAAAGCAGTTTCTCAGAAAGCTTCTTTCAGTTTTTAACTGAAGATATTTCCTTTTCACCATAGCCTCTATGGGCTTCTAAAATCAATTTGCAAATTCCACAAGAACAGTCTTAGTGAAGGCTTCTTGAGGGAAAGCTGTAACTGTGTGAGATGAATTAACAGAACACAAAGCAGTTTCTCAGAAATCTTGTTTCCAGTTTTAACTGAAGATATTTCCTTTTCACCATAGCCTCTATGGGCTTCAAATATCACTTTGCAAATTCACAAGAACAGTCTTAGTGAAGGCTTCTTGAGAAAGCTGTAATTCTGTGAGATGAATTAAGAGAACATAATGCACTTTCTCAGAAAGCTTCTTTCAGTTTTATCTTAGGATATTTCCTTTTCACCATAGCCTCTATGGGCTTCTAAAATCAATTTGCAAATTTCACAAGAACAGTCTTAGTGAAGGCTTCTTGAGGGAAAGCTGTAACTCTGTGAGATGAATTAACAGAACACAAAGCAGTTTCTCAGAAATCTTGTTTCCAGTTTTTAACGAAGATATTTCCTTTTCACCATAGCCCTATGGGCTTCCAAATATCAATTTGCAAATTTCACAAGAACAGTCTTAGCGAAAGGCTTCTTGAAGGAAAGCTGTAACTGTGTGAGATGAATTAAGAGAACATAATGCACTTTCTCAGAAAGCTTCTTTCAGTTTTATCTTAGGATATTTCCTTTTCACCATAGCCTCTATGGGCTTCAAATATCACTTTGCAAATTCACAAGAACAGTCTTAGCGAAAGGCTTCTTGAGAAAGCTGTAATTCTGTGAGATGAATTACCAGAACACAAAGCAGTTTCTCAGAAATCTTCTTTCCAGTTTTTAACGAAGATATTTCCTTTTCACCATAGCCTCTATGGGCTTCTAAAATCAATTTGCAAATTTCACAAGAACAGTCTTAGCAAAAGGCTTCTTGAGGAAAGCTGTAACACTGTGAGATGAATTAACAGGACACAAAGCACTTTCTCAGAAAGCTTCTTTCCAGTTTTTAACGGAAGATATTTCCTTTTCACCATAGCCTCTATGGGCTTCTAAAATCAATTTGCAAATTTCACAAGAACAGTCTTAGTGAAGGCTTCTTGAGAAAGCTGTAACTCTGTGAGATGAATTAACAGGACACAAAGCACTTTCTCAGAAAGCTTCTTTCAGTTTTATCTTAGGATATTTCCATTTTCACCGTAGCCCTCTATGGGCTTCCAAATATCACTTTGCAAATTTCACAAGAACAGTCTTAGCAAAAGGCTTCTTGAGAAAGCTGTAACTGTGTGAGATGAATTAACAGAACACAAAGCAGTTTCTCAGAAATCTTGTTTCCAGTTTTTAACGGAAGATATTTCCTTTTCACCATAGCCTCTATGGGCTTCCAAATATCACTTTGCAAATTTCACAAGAACAGTCTTAGTGAACGTCTTCTTGAGGGGAAAGCTGTAACTCTGTGAGATGAATTAACAGAACACAAAGCAGTTTCTCAGAAATCTTGTTTCCAGTTTTTAACGAAGATATTTCCTTTTTCACCATAGCCCTCATGGGCTTCGAAATATCACTTTTCAAATTCCACAAGAACAGTCTTAGCGAAGGCTTCTTGAGGAGAAAGGTGTAACTCTGTGAGATGAATTACCAGAACACAAAGCAGTTTCTCAGAAAGCTTCTTTCAGTTTTATCTTAGGATATTTCCTTTTTCACCATAGCCCTCTATGGGCTTCCAAATATCACTTTGCAAATTCCACAAGAACAGTCTTAGCGAAAGGCTTCTTGAGGGGAAAGATGTAAATCTGTGAGATGAATTAACAGAACACAAAGCAGTTTCTCAGAAAGCTTCTTTCCAGTTTTTAACGGAAGATATTTCCTTTTTCAACATAGCCCTCTATGGGCTTCCAAATATCACCTTGAAAATTCCACAGGAACAATCTTAGTGAACGGCTTCTTGAGGGGAAAGTTGTAATTCTGTGAGATGAATTAACAGAACACAAAGCAGTTTCTCAGAAAGCTTCTTTTCAGTTTTATCTTAGAATATTTCCTTTTTCACCATAGCCCTCTATGGGCTTCCAAATATCACTTTGCAAATTCCACAAGAACAGTCTTAGCGAAAGGCTTCTTGAGGAGAAAGCTGTAACTCTGTGAGATGAATTAACAGAACACAAAGCAGTTTCTCAGAAAGCTTCTTTCCAGTTTATAACGGAAAATATTTCCTTATTCACCATATCCATCTATGGCCTTCTAAATACCACTATCAAAATGACACAAGAACAGTCCTAGCGAAAGACTTCTTGAGGGGAAAGCTGTAACTCTGTGAGATGAATTAACAGAACACAAAGCAGTTTCTCAGAAAGCTTCTTTCCAGTTTTCAACTGAAGATATTTCCTTTTTCACCATAGCCCTATATGGGCTTTCAAATATCACTTTGCAAATTTCATAAGAACAGTCTTAGTGAACGACTTCATGAGGGCAAAGCTGAAACTCTGTGAGATGAACTAACAGAACACAAAGCAGTTTCTCAGAAAGCTTCTTTTCTGTTTTTATCATAGGATATTTCCATTTTCACCTCAGCCCCTTAAGGGCTTCCAAATATCACTTTGCAAATTCCACAAGAACAGTCTTAGCGAAAGACTTCCTGAGGGAAAGCTGTAACTCTGTGAGATGAATTAACAGAACACAAAGCAGTTTCTCAGAAAGCTTCTTTCAGTTTTTAACTGAAGATATTTCCTTTTCACCATAGCCTCTATGGGCTTCCAAATATCACTTTGCAAATTCCACAAGAACAGTCTTAGAAAGGCTTCTTGAGGGAAAGCTGTAACTCTGTGAGATGAATTAACAGAACACAAATCAGTTTTTCAGAAAGCTTCTTTCAGTGTTTATCTTAGGATATTTCCTTTTCATCATAGCCCTCTAGGGCTTCCAAATTCACTTTGCAAATTCCACAAGAACAGCCTTAGCGAAAGGCTTCTTGAAGGAAAGATGTAACTCTGTGAGATGAATTAACAGAACACAGAGCAGTTTCTCAGAAAGCTTCTTTCCAGTTTTTAACGGAAGATATTTCCTTTTCACCATAGCCCTCCAGGGGCTTCCAAATATCACTTTGCAAATTCCACAAGAACAGTCTTAGTGAAAGGCTTCTTGAGGGGAAAGCTGTAACACTTTGAGATGAATTAAGAGAACACAAAGATGTTACTCAGAAAGCTTCTTTCCGGTTTTTAATGAAGAGACTTCCTTTTTTACCATAGCCCTCTCTGGGCTTCCAAATATCACTTTGCAAATTCCCCAAGAACAGTCTTAGCGAAAGGCTTCTTGAGGGGAAAGCTGTAACTCAGTGAGATGAATTAACAGAACACAAAGCAGTTTCTCAGAGACCTTCTTTCCAGTTTTTAACGGAAGATAATTCCTTTTTCACCATAGCCCTATATGGGCTTCCAAATATCACTTTGCAAATTCCACAAGAACAGTCTTAGCGAAAGGCGTCTTGAGGGGAAAGCTGTAACTCTGTGAGATGAATTAACAGAAAACAAAGCAGTTTTTCAGAAAGATTCTTTCCAGTTTTTAACGGAAGATATTTCCGTTTTAACCGTAGTCCCCTATGGGATTCCAAATATCACTTTGCATATTCCACAACAACAGTCTTTGCGAAAGGCTTCTTGAGGGGAAAGCTGTAACTCTGTGAGATGAATTAAGAGAACACAAAGCAGTTTCTCAGAAAGCTTCTTTCCACTTTTTAAGGGAAGATATTTCATTTTCACCGTAGCCCTCTATGGGCTTCCAAGTATCACTTTGCGAATTCCACAAGAACAGTCTAAGCGACATGCTTCTTGAGGGGAAAGCTGTAACTCTGAGAGATGAATTATCGCAACACAAAGCATTTTCTCAGAAAGCTTCTTTCCAGTTTTTAACAGAAGATATTTCCTTTTTCACCATAGCCCTCTATGGGCTTCTAAATACCACTTTGCAAATTCCACAAGAACAGTCTTAGCGAATGGCTTCTTGTGGGGAAAGCTGTAACTGTGTGAGATGAATTAACAGAACACAGAGCAGTTTCTCAGAAAGGGTTTTTTCAGTTTTTAACTGAAGATATTTCCCTTTTCACCCTAGCCCTCTAAGGGCTTTCAAATATCACTTTGCAAATTCCACAAGAAAAGTCTTAGCAAAAGGCTTCTTGTGCGGAAAGCTGTAACTGTGTGAGATGAATTTACAGAACACAAAGCAGCTTCTCAGAAAGCTTCTTTCCAGTTTTTAACTGAAGATATTTCCTTTTTCACCATAGCCCTCTATGGGCTTCCAAATATCACTTTGCAAGTTACACAAGAACACTCTTAGCGAAAATGTTCTTGAGGGTAAGCAGTAACTCTGTGAGATGAATTAACAGAACACAAAGCAATTTCTCAGATAGCTTCTTTTTAGTTTTTATCATAGGATATTTCCTTATTCACCATAGCTCTCTATGGGCTTCCAAATATCACTTTGCAAATTCCACACGAACAGTCTTAGCGAAAGGCTTCTTGAGGGGAAAGCTGTAACTCTGTGAGATGAATTAACAGAACACAAAGCAGTTTCTCAGAAAGCTTCTTTCCAGTTTTTAACCGAAGATATTTCCTTTTTCACCGTAGCACTCTATGGGCTTCCAAATATCGCCTTGCAAATTTCACAAGAGCAGTCTTAGTGAACGGGTTCTTGAGGGGAAAGCTGTAACTCTGTGAGACGAATTAACGGAACACAAAGCAGTTTCTGAGAAAGCTTCTTTTAAGTTGTTATCTTAGGATATTTCTTTTTTCTCTGTAGTCCTCTATGGTCTTACAAATATGACTTTGCAAATTCCACAAGAACAGTCTTAGCGAAAGGCTTCTTGAGTGGAAAGCTGTAACTCTGTGAGATGAATTAACAGAACACAAAGCAGCTTCAGAAAGCTTCTTTCCAGTTTTTAATGAAGATATTTCCTTTTTACCATAGCCCTCTAGGGCTTCCAAATATCACTTTGCAAATTCCACAAGAACAGTCTTAGTGAAAGGCTTCTTGAGGGAAAGCTGTAACTCTGTGAGATGAATTAACAGAACACAAAGCAGTTTCTCAGAAAGCTTCTTTCCAGTTTTTAACGGAAGATATTTCCTTTTCACCATAGCCCTCTATGGGCTTCCAAATATCACTTTGCAAATTCCACAAGAACAGTCTTAGCGAAAGGCTTCTTGAGGGAAAGCTGTAACTCTGTGAGATGAATTAACAGAACACAAAGCAGTTTCTCAGAAAGCTTCTTTCCAGTTTTTAACGGAAGATATTTCCTTTTCACCATAGCCCTATGGGCTTCCAAATATCACTTTGCAAATTCCACAAGAACAGTCTTAGCGAAAGGCTTCTTGAGGAAAGCTGTAACTCTGTGAGATGAATTAACAGAACACAAAGCAGTTTCTCAGAAAGCTTCTTTCCAGTTTTTAACTGAAGATATTTCCTTTTCACCATAGCCCTCTATGGGCTTCCAAATATCACTTTGCAAATTCCACAAGAACAGTCTTAGCGAAGGCTTCTTGAGGGAAAGCTGTAACTCTGTGAGATGAATTAACAGAACACAAAGCAGTTTCTCAGAAAGCTTCTTTCCAGTTTTTAACGGAAGATATTTCCTTTTCACCATAGCCCTCTATGGGCTTCCAAATATCACTTTGCAAATTCCACAAGAACAGTCTTAGCGAAAGGCTTCTTGAGGGAAAGCTGTAACTCTGTGAGATGAATTAACAGAACACAAAGCAGTTTCTCAGAAAGCTTCTTTCCAGTTTTTAACTGAAGATATTTCCTTTTCACCATAGCCCTATGGGCTTCCAAATATCACTTTGCAAATTCCACAAGAACAGTCTTAGCGAAAGGCTTCTTGAGGGAAAGCTGTAACTGTGTGAGATGAATTAACAGAACACAAAGCAGTTTCTCAGAAAGCTTCTTTCCAGTTTTTAACTGAAGATATTTCCTTTTCACCATAGCACTCTATGGGCTTCGAAATATTACTTTGCAAATTCCACAAGAACAGTCTTAGCGAAAAAATTCTTGAGGGGAAAGCTGTAACTCTCTGAGATGAATTAACAGAACACAAAGCAGTTTGTCAGAAAGCTTCTTTTCAGTTTTTATCTTAGGATATTTCCTTTTTCACCATACCCCTCATGGGCTTCCAAATATCACTTTGCAAATTCCACAAGAACAGCCTTAATGAACGGCTTCTTGAGGGGAAAGCTGCAACTCTGTGAGATGAATTAACAGAACACAAAGCAGGTTCTCAGAAAGCTTCTTTTCAGGTTTTATATAGGATATTTCCTTTTTCAACATAGCCCTCTAAGGGCTTTCAAATATCACTTTGCAAATTCCACAAGAACGGTCTTAGCGAAAGGCTTCTTGAGGGGAAAGCTGTAACTCTGTGAGATGAATTAACAGAACACAAAGCAGTTTCTCAGAAAGCTTCTTTCCAGTTTTTAACTGAAGATATTTCCTTTTTCACCATAGCCCTGCCTGGGCTTCCAAATATCACATTGCAAATTCCAAATGAACTGTCTTAGGGAAAGGCTTCTTGAGGGGAAAGCTGTAACTGTGTGAGACGAATTAACAGAACACAAAGCAGTTTCTCAGAAAGCTTCTTTCCAGTTTTTAACGGAAGATATTTCCTTCTTCACCATACCCCTCTAAGGGCTTCCAAATATCACTTTTCAAATTCCACAAGAACATTCTTAGCGAAAGGCTTCTTGAGTGCAATGCTGTAACTCTTTGAAACGAATTAACAGAACACAAAGCAGTTTCTCAGGAAGCTTCTTTCCAGTTTTTAACGGAAGATATTTCCTTTTTCACCACAGCCCTCTACGGGCTTCCAAATATCACTTTGTAAATTCCACAAGAACAGTCTTTGCGAAAAGCTTCTTGAGGGGAACGCAGTAACCCTGTGAGATGAATTAAGAGAACACAAAGCAGTTTCTCAGAAAGCTTCTTTCCAGTATTTTACGGAAGATATTTCCTTTTCACCATAGCCCTCTATGGGCTCCAAATATCACTTTGCAAATTCCACAAGAACAGTCTTAGCGAAAGGCTTCTTGAGGGGAAAGCTGTAACTCTGTGAGATGAATTAACAGAACACAAAGAAGTTTCTCAGAAAGCTTCTTTTCAGGTTTTATATAGGATATTTCCTTTTTCACCATAGCCCTGCATGGGCTTCCAAATATCACTTTGCAAATTCCACAAGAACAGTCTTAGGGAAAGGGTTCTTGAGGGGAAAGCTGTAACTCTGTGAGATGAATTAACAGAACACAAAGCAGTTTCTCAGAAAGCTTCTTTCCAGTTTTTAACGGAAGATATTTCCTTTTTCACCATAGCCTCTATGGGCTTACAAATATCACTTTGCAAATTCCACAAGAACAGTCTTAGCAAAAGGCTTCTTGAGGGAAAGCTGTAACACTGTGAGATGAATTAACAGAACACAAAGCAGTTTCTCAGAAAGCTTCTTTTCAGGTTTTATATAGGATATTTCCTTTTCAACATAGCCCTCTATGGGCTTCCAAATATCACTTTTTAAATTCCACAAGAACAGTCTTAGCGAAAGGCTTCTTGAGGGGAAAGCTGTAACTCTGTGAGATGAATTAACAGAACACAAAGCAGTTTCTCAGAAAGCTTCTTTTCAGTTTTTATCTTAGGATATTTCCTTTTCACCATAGCCCTCTATGGGCTTCCAAATATCACTTTGCAAATTCCAAAATAACTGTCTTAGGGAAAGGCTTCTTGAGGGAAAGCTGTAACTCTGTGAGATGAATTAACAGAACACAAAGCAGTTTCTCAGAAAGCTTCTTTCCAGTTTTAAGGAAGATATTTCCTTTTCACCATAGCCCTCTATGGGCTTCCAAATATCACTTTGCAAATTCCAAAAGAACTGTCTTAGGGAAAGGCTTCTTGAGGGGAAAGCTGTAACTGTGTGAGGCGAATTAACAGAACACAAAGCAGTTTCTCAGAAAGCTTCTTTCCAGTTTTTAACTGAAGATATTTCCTTTTCACCATAGCCCTCTAAGGGCTTTCAAATATCACTTTGCAAATTCCACAAGAACAGTCTTAGCAAAAGGCTTCTTGAGTGGAAAGCTGTAACTGTGTGAGATGAATTAACAGAACACAAAGCAGTTTCTCAGAAAGCTTCTTTCCAGTTTTTAACTGAAGATATTTCCTTTTTCACCAAAGCCCTCTATGGGCTTCCAAATATCACTTTGCAAATTCCACACGAACAGTCTTAGCGAAAGGCTTCTTGAGGGGAAAGCTGTAACTCTGTGAGATGAATTAACAGAACACAAAGCAGTTTCTCAGAAAGCTTCTTTTCAGTATTATCATAGGATATTTCCTTATTCACCATAGCCCTCTATGGGCTTCCAAATATCACTTTGCAAATTCCACACGAACAGTCTTAGCGAAAGGCTTCTTGAGGGGAAAGCTGTAACTCTGTGAGATGAATTAACAGAACACAAAGCAGTTTCTCAGAAAGCTTCTTTCCAGTTTTTAACCGAAGATATTTCCTTTTTCACCGTAGCACTCTATGGGCTTCCAAATATCGCCTTGCAAATTTCACAAGAGCAGTCTTAGTGAACGGGTTCTTGAGGGGAAAGCTGTAACTCTGTGAGACGAATTAACGGAACACAAAGCAGTTTCTGAGAAAGCTTCTTTTAAGTTGTTATCTTAGGATATTTCTTTTTTCTCTGTAGTCCTCTATGGTCTTACAAATATGACTTTGCAAATTCCACAAGAACAGTCTTAGCGAAAGGCTTCTTGAGTGGAAAGCTGTAACTCTGTGGGAAGAATTAACAGAACACAAAGCAGTTTCGCAGAAAGCTTCTTTTCAGTTTTTATCTTAGGATATTTCCTAATTCACCATAGCCCTCTATGGGCTTCCAAATATCACTTTGCAAATTCCACAAGACCAGTCTTAGCGAAATGCTTCTTGAGGGGAAAGCTGTAACTCTGTGAGACGAATTAAAAGAACACAAAGCAGGTTCTCAGAACCATTCTTTCCAGTTTTTAACGGAAGATATTTCCTTTTTCACCATATCCCTCTATGTGATTCCAAATATCACTTTGCAAATTCCACAAGAACAGTGTTAGGGAAAGGCTTCTTGAGGGGAAAGCTGTAACACTGTGAGATGAATTAACAGAACACAAAGCAGTTTTCAGACAACTTCTTTTCGGTTTTTATCTTAGGATAATTCCATTTTCACCATAGTCCTCTATGGTCTTACAAATATCACTTTGCAAATTCCACAAGAACAGTCTTAGCGAAAGGCTTCTTGAGGAAAGCTGTAACTCTGTGAGATGAATTAACAGAACACAAAGCAGTTTCTCAGAAAGCTTCTTTTCAGTTTTTATCTTAGGATATTTCCTTTTCACCATAGCCCTCTATGGGCTTCCAAATATCACTTTGCAAATTCCACAAGAACAGTCTTAGTGAACGGCTTCTTGAGGGAAAGCTGTAACTCTGTGAGATGAATTAACAGAACACAAAGCAGTTTCTCAGAAAGCTTCTTTTCAGTTTTTATCTTAGGATATTTCCTTTTCACCATAGCCCTCTAAGGGCTTCCAAATATCACTTTGCAAATTCCACAAGAACAGTCTTAGGAAAGGCTTCTTGAAGGAAAGCTGTAACTCTGTGAGATGAATTAACAGAACACAAAGCAGTTTCTCAGAAAGCTTCTTTCCAGTTTTTAACTGAAGATATTTCCTTTTCACCATAGCCTCTATGGGCTTCCAAATATCACTTTGCAAATTCCAGAAGAACAGTCTTAGGAAAGGCTTCTTGAGGAAAGCTGTAACTGTGTGAGATGAATTAACAGAACACAAAGCAGTTTCTCAGAAAGCCTCTTTCCAGTTTTTAACGGAAGATATTTCCTTTTCACCATAGCCCTCTATGGGCTTCCAAATATCACTTTGCAAATTCCACAAGAACAGTCTTAGCGAAAGACTTCTTGAGGGAAAGCTGTAACTCTGTGAGATGAATTAACAGAACACAAAGCAGTTTCTCAGAAAGCCTCTTTCCAGTTTTTAACGGAAGATATTTCCTTTTCACCATAGCCCTATGGGCTTCCAAATATCACTTTGCAAATTCCACAAGAACAGTCTTAGAAAGGCTTCTTGAGGAAAGCTGTAACTGTGTGAGATGAATTAACAGAACACAAAGCAGTTTCTCAGAAAGCTTCTTTCCAGTTTTTAACGGAAGATATTTCCTTTTCACCATAGCCCTATGGGCTTCCAAATATCACTTTGCAAATTCCACAAGAACAGTCTTAGTGAAAGGCTTCTTGAGGGAAAGCTGTAAGTCTGTGAGATGAATTAACAGAACACAAAGCAGTTTCTCAGAAAGCTTCTTTCAGTTTTTATCTTAGGATATTTCCTTTTCACCATAGCCCTCTATGGGATTCCAAATATCACTTTGCAAATTCCACAAAACAGTCTTAGCGAAAGGCTACTTGAGAGGAAAGCTGTAACTCTGTGAGATGAAATAACAGAACACAAAGCAGTTTCTCAGAAAGCCTCTTTCCAGTTTTTAACGGAAGATATTTCCTTCTTCACCATAGCCCTCTATGGGCTTCCAAATATCACTTTGCAAATTCCACAAGAACAGTCTTAGCGAAAGGCTTCTGAGGGAAAGCTGTAACTCTGTGAGATGAATTTACAGAACACAAAGCAGTTTCTCAGAAAGCTTCTTTTCAGTTTTTAACTGAAGATATTTCCTTTTCACCATAGCCCTCTATGGGCTTCCAAATATCACTTTGCAAATTCCACAAGAACAGTCTTAGCGAAAGGCTTCTTGAGGGAAAGCTGTAACTCTGTGAGATGAATTAACAGAACACAAAGCAGTTTCTCAGAAAGCTTCTTTCCAGTTTTTAACGGAAGATATTTCCTTTTCACCATAGCCCTCTATGGGCTTCCAAATATCACTTTGCAAATTCCACAAGAACAGTCTTAGCAAAGGCTTCTTGAGGAAAGCTGTAACTCTGTGAGATGAATTAACAGAACACAAAGCAGTTTCTCAGAAAGCTTCTTTCAGTTTTTATCTTAGGATATTTCCTTTTCACCATAGCCCTCTAAGGGCTTCCAAATATCACTTTGCAAATTCCACAAGAACAGTCTTAGCAAAGGCTTCTTGAGGGAAAGCTGTAACTCTGTGAGATGAATTAACAGAACACAAAGCAGTTTCTCAGAAAGCTTCTTTCCAGTTTTTAACTGAAGATATTTCCTTTTCACCATAGCCCTCTATGGGCTTCCAAATATCACTTGCAAATTCCACAAGAACAGTCTTAGCGAAAGGCTTCTTGAGGGAAAGCTGTAACTCTGTGAGATGAATTAACAGAACACAAAGCAGTTTCTCAGAAAGCTTCTTTCCAGTTTTTAATGGAAGATATTTCCTTTTCACCATAAACCTCTATGGGCTTCCAAATATCACTTTGCAAATTCCACAAGAACATTCTTAGTGAAAGGTTTCTTGAGTGGAAAGCTGTAACTCTGTGAGATAAATTAACAGAACACAAAGCAGATTCTCAAAAAGCTTCTTTCCAGATTTTATCTTAGGATATTTCTTTTTTCAACATAGTCCTCTATGGGCTTCCAAATATCACTTTGCAAATTCCACAAGAACAGTCTTAGCGAAATTCTTCTTGAGGGGGAAGCTGTAACTCTGTGAGATGAAATAACAGAACACAAAGCCGTTTCTCAGAAAGCTTCTTTTCAGTTTTTATCTTAGGATATTTTCTTTTTCACCATAGCCCTCTATGGGCTTCCATATATCCCTTTGCAAATTTCTCAAGAACAGTCTTAGCGAAAGGCTTCTTGAGGGAAATGCTGTAACTCTGTGAGATGAATTAACAGAACACAAAGCAGTTTCTCAGAAATCTTCTTTCCAGTTTTTAACGGAAGATATTTCCTTTTCACCATAGCCTCTATGGGCTTCCAAATATCACTTTGCAAATTCCACAAGAACAGTCTTAGGAAAGGCTTCTTGAGGGAAAGCTGTAACTCTGTGAGATGAATTAACAGAACACAAAGCAGTTTCTCAGAAAGCTTCTTTCAGTTTTTATCTTAGGATATTTCCTTTTCACCATAGCCCTCTATGGGCTTCCAAATATCACTTTGCAAATTCCACAAGAACAGTCTTAGCGAAAGGCTTTTTGAGCGGAAAGCTGTCACTCTGTGAGATGAATTGACAGAAGCCAAAGCAGTTTCTCAGAAAGCTTCTTTCAGTTTTTATCTTAGGATATTTCCTTTTCACCATAGCCCTCTATGGGCTTCCAAATATCACTGTGCAAATTCCACAAGAACAGTCTTAGCGAAAGGCTTCTTGAGGGAAAGCTGTAACTCTGTGAGATGAATTAACAGAACACAAAGCAGTTTCTCAGAAAGCTTCTTTCCAGTTTTTAACGGAAGATATTTCCTTTTCACCATAGCCCTCTCAGGGCTTCCAAATATCACTGTGCAAACTCCACAAGAACAGTCTTCGCGACAGGCTTCTTGAGGGGAAAACTGTAACTCTGTGAGATGAATTAAGAGAACTCAAAGCTGTTTCTCAGAAAGCTTCTTTCCAGTTTTTAACTGAAGATATTTCCTTTTCACCATAGCCCTCTATGGACTTCCAAATATCACTTTGCAAATTCCACAAGAACAGTCTTAGCGAAAGGCTTCTTGAGGGAAAGCTGTAACCTGTGAGATGAATTAACAGAACACAAAGCAGTTTCTCAGAAAGCTTCTTTCCAGTTTTTAACGGAAGATATTTCCTTTTCACCATAGCCCTCTATGGGCTTCCAAATATCACTTTGCAAATTCACAAGAACAGTCTTAGCGAAAGGCTTCTTGAGGAAAGCTGTAACTCTGTGAGATGAATTAACAGAACACAAAGCAGTTTCTCAGAAAGCTTCTTTCAGTTTTTAACGGAAGATATTTCCTTTTTCACCATAGCCCTCTATGGGCTTCCAAATATCACTTGCAAATTCCACAAGAACAGTCTTAGCGAAAGGCTTCTTGAAGGAAAGCTGTAACTCTGTGAGATGAATTAACAGAACACAAAGCAGTTTCTCAGAAAGCTTCTTTCCAGTTTTTAACGGAAGATATTTCCTTTTCACCATAGCCCTCTATGGGCTTCCAAATATCACTTTGCAAATTCCACAAGAACAGTCTTAGCGAAGGCTTCTTGAGGAAAGCTGTAACTCTGTGAGATGAATTAACAGAACACAAAGCAGTTTCTCAGAAAGCTTCTTTCCAGTTTTTAACGGAAGATATTTCCTTTTCACCATAGCCCTCTATGGGCTTCCAAATATCACTTTGCAAATTCCACAAGAACAGTCTTAGCGAAGGCTTCTTGAGGGAAAGCTGTAACTCTGTGAGATGAATTAACAGAACACAAAGCAGTTTCTCAGAAAGCTTCTTTCCAGTTTTTAACGGAAGATATTTCCTTTTCACCATAGCCTCTATGGGCTTCCAAATATCACTTTGCAAATTCCACAAGAACAGTCTTAGCGAAAGGCTTCTTGAGGAAAGCTGTAACTCTGTGAGATGAATTAACAGAACACAAAGCAGTTTCTCAGAAGCTTCTTTCCAGTTTTTAACGGAAGATATTTCCTTTTCACCATAGCCCTCTATGGGCTTCCAAATATCACTTTGCAAATTCCACAAGAACAGTCTTAGCGAAAGGCTTCTTGAGGGAAAGCTGTAACTCTGTGAGATGAATTAACAGAACACAAAGCAGTTTCTCAGAAAGCTTCTTTCCAGTTTTTAATGGAAGATATTTCCTTTTCACCATAGCCCTCTATGGGCTTCCAAATATCACTTTGCAAATTCCACAAGAACAGTCTTAGCGAAAGGCTTCTTGAGGGAAAGCTGTAACTCTGTGAGATGAATTAACAGAACACAAAGCAGTTTCTCAGAAAGCTTCTTTCCAGTTTTTAATGGAAGATATTTCCTTTTCACCATAGCCCTCTATGGGCTTCCAAATATCACTTTGCAAATTCCACAAGAACAGTCTTAGCGAAAGGCTTCTTGAGGAAAGCTGTAACTCTGTGAGATGAATTAACAGAACACAAAGCAGTTTCTCAGAAAGCTTCTTTCCAGTTTTTAACGGAAGATATTTCCTTTTCACCATAGCCCTCTATGGGCTTCCAAATATCACTTTGCAAATTCCACAAGAACAGTCTTAGAAAGGCTTCTTGAGAAAGCTGTAACTCTGAGATGAATTAACAGAACACAAAGGAGTTTCTCAGAAAGCTTCTTTTCAGTTTTTAACTGAAGATATTTCCTTTTCACCTTAGCCCTCTATGGGCTTCAAATATCACTTTGGAAATTCCACAAGAACAGTCTTAGAAAGGCTTCTTGAGAAAGCTGTAACTCTGTGAGATGAATTAACAGAAAACAAATCAGTTTCTCAGAAAGCCTCTTTCCAGTTTTTAATGGAAGATATTTCCTTTTCACCATAGCCCTCTATGGACTTCCAAATATCACTTTGCAAATTCACAAGAACAGTCTTAGCGAAAGGCTTCTTAATGGGAAAGCAGTAACTGTGAGATGAATTAACAGAACACAAAGCAGTTTCTCAGAAAGCTTCTTTCCAGTTTTTAAGGAAGATATTTCCTTTTCACCATAGCCCTCTATGGGCTTCCAAATATCACTTTTCAAATTCCACAAGAACAGTCTTAGCGAAAGGCTTCTTAAGGGGAACGCAGTAACTCTGTGAGATGAATTAACAGAACACAAAGCAATTTCTCAGAAAGCTTCTTTCCAGTTTTTATCTTAGGATATTTCCTTTTTCACCTTAGCCCTCTATGGGCTTCCAAATATCACTTTGCAAATTCCACAAGAACAGTCTTAGCGAAAGGATTCTTGAGGGGAAAGCTGTAACTCTGTGAGATGAATTAACAGAACACAAAGGAGTTTCTCTGAAATCTTCTTTCCAGTTTTGAACGGAAGATATTTCCTTTTTCACCATATCCCTCTATGGGCTTCCAAATATCACTTTGCAAATTCCACAAGAACAGATTTACGAAAAGTCTTCTTGAAGGGAAAGGTGTAACTCTGTGAGATGAAATAACAGAACACAAAGGAGTTTCTCAGAAAGCTTCTTTCCAGATTTTAACGGAAGATATTTCCTTTTCACCATAGCCTCTATGGGCTTCCAAATATCACTTTGCAAATTCCACAAAAACAGACTTAGGAAAGGCTTCTTGAGGGAAAGCTGTAACTCTGTGAGATGAATTAACAGAACACAAAGCAGTTTCTCAGAGAGCTTCTTTCCAGTTTTTAACGAAGATATTTCCTTTTTCACCATAGCCCTCTATGGGCTTCCAAATATCACTTTGCAAATTCCACAAGAACAGTCTTAGCGAAAGGCTTCTTGAGGGAAAGCAGTAACTCTGTGAGATAAATTAACAGAAAACAAATCAGTTTCTCAGAAAGATTCTTTCCAGTTTTTAAAGGAAGATATTTCCTTTTTCACCATAGCCCTCTATGGGCTTCGAAATATCGCTTTGCAAATGACACAAGAACAGTCTTAGCCAAAGGCTTCTTAATGGGAAAGCAGTAAATCTGTGAGATGAATTAACAGAACACTGAGCAGCTTCTCAGAAAGCTTCTTTCCAGTTTTTAACGGAAGATATTTCGTTTTTCACCTTAGCCCTCTATGGACTTCCAAATATCACTTTGGAAATTCCACAAGAAAAGTGTTAGCGAAAGGCTTCTTGAGGGGAAAGCTGTCACTCTGTGAGATGAATTAACAGAACACAAAGCAGTTTCTCAGAAAGCTTCTTTCCAGTTTTTAACTGAAGATATTTCCTTTTTCACCATAGCCTCTATGGGCTTCCAAATATCACTTGCAAATTCCACAAGAACAGTCTTAGCGAAAGGCTTCTGAGGGAAAGCTGTAACTGTGTGAGACGAATTAAAAGAACACAGAGCAGTTTCTCAGAAAGCCTCTTTCCAGTTTTTAACGGAAGATATTTCCTTTTAACCGTAGCCCTCTATGGGCTTCCAAATATCACTTTGCAAACTCCACAAGAACAGTCTTAGCGAAAGGCTTCTTGAGGGAAAGCTGTAACTCTGTGAGATGAATTAACAGAACACAAAGCAGTTTCTGAGAAAGCCTCTTTCCAGTTTTTAACTGAAGATATTTCCTTTTCACCATAGCCCTCTATGGGTTCCAAATATCACTTTGCAAATTCACAAGAACAGTCTTAGCAAAGGCTTCTTGAAGGAAAGCTGTAACTGTGAGATGAATTAACAGAACACAGCAGTTTCTCAGAAAGCTTCTTTTCAGTTTTTAACGGAAGATATTTCCTTTTAACCGTAGCCCTCTATGGGATTCCAAATATCACTTTGCAAATTCACAAGAACAGTCTTAGCAAAGGCTTCTTGAGAAAGCTGTAACTCTGTGAGATGAATTAACAGAACACAGAGCAGTTTCTCAGAAAGCTTCTTTTCAGTTTTATCTTAGGATATTTCCATTTTCACCATAGCCCACTATGGGCTTCCAAATATCACTTTGCAAATTCCAGAAGAACAGTCTTAGCGAAAGGCTTCTTGAGGGAAAGCTGTAAGTCTGTGAGATGAATTAACAGAACACAAAGGAGTTTCTCAGAAAGCTTCTTTTCAGTTTTATCTTAGGATATTTCCTTTTCACCATAGCCCTCTATGGGATTCCAAATATCACTTTGCAAATTCCACAAGAACAGTCTTAGCGAAGGCTTCTTGAGGGGAAAGCTGTAACTCTGTGAGATGAATTATAAGAACACAAAGCAGTTGATCAGAAAGCTTCTTTCCAGTTTTTAACGGAACATATTTCCTTTTTCACCATAGCCCTCTATGAGCTTCCAAATATCACTTTGCAAATTCCACAAGAACAGTCTTAGCGAAAGGCTTCCTGAGGGGAAAGCTGTAACTCTGAGAGATGAATTTACAGAACACAAAGCAGTTTCTCAGAAAGCGTCTTTTCAATTTTTAAGTGAAGATATTTCCTTTTTCACCATAGACCTCTATGGCCTTCCAAATATCACTTTGCAAATTCCACAAGAACAGTCTTAGCGAAAGGCTTCCTGAGGGGAAAACTGTAACTCTGAGAGATGAATTTACAGAACACAAAGCAGTTTCTCAGAAAGCTTCTTTTCAATTTTTAACTGAAGATATTTCCATTTTCACCATAGACCTCTATGGCCTTCCAAATATCACTTTGCAAATTCCACAAGAACAGTATTAGCGAAAGGTTTCTTGAAGGGAATGCTGTAACTCTGTGAGATGAATTTACAGAACACAAAGCAGTTTCTTAGAAAGCTTCTTTAGAATTTTTAACGGAAGATATTTCCTTTTTCACCATAGCCCTCTATGGGCTTCCAAATATCACTGTGCAAATTCCACAAGAACAGTCTTAGAGAAAGGCTTCTTGAGGGGAAAGTGTAAGTCTGTGAGATTATTTAACAGAACAGAAAGTAGTTTCTCAAAAAGTTTCTTTTCAGTTTTTGTTTTAGGATATTTCCTTTTCCACCATAGACCTCTATGGGCTTCAAATATCACTTTGCAAATTCACAAGAACAGTCTTAGCAAAAGGCTTCTTGAGGGAAAGCTGTAACCCTGTGAGTTGAATTATCAGAACACAAAGCAGTTTCTCAGAAAGCTTCTTTAGAATTTTTAACGGAAGATGTTTCCTTTTAACCGTAGCCCTCTATGGGATTCCAAATATCACTTTATAAATTCCACAAGAACAGTCTTAGCAAAAGGCTTCTTGAGGGTAAAGCTGTAACTCTGAGAGATGAATTTACAGAACACAAAGCAGTTTCTCAGAAAGCCTCTTTCCAGTTTTTAATGGAAGATATTTCCTTTTCACCAAAGCCCTCTATGGGCTTCCAAATATAACTTTGCAAATTCCACAAGAACAGTCTCAGCGAAAGGCTTCTTGAGGGTAAAGCTGTAACTCTGTGAGATGAATTAAGAGAACACAAAGCAGTTTCTCAGAAATCTTCTTTCCAGTATTTAGCTGAAGATATTTCCTTTTTCACCATAGCCCTCTATGGGCTTCAAAATATCACTTTGCAAATTCCACAAGAACTGTCTTAGCGAAAGCCTCTTTGAGGTGAAAGCTGTAACTCTGTGAGATGAATTAACAAAACACAAAGCAGTTTCTCAGAAAGTTTCTTTCCAGTTTTTAACGGAAGATATTTCCTTTTTCACCATAGCCCTCTAAGGGCTTCCAAATATCACTTTATAAATTCCACAAGAACAATCTTAGCGAAAGGCTTCTTGATGGGAAAGCTGTAACTCTGTGAGAAGAATTAACCGAACACAAAGCAGTTTCTCAGGAAGCTTCTTTCCCGTTTTTAACGGAGGATATTTCCTTTTTCACCATAGCCCTGAATGGTCTTCCAAATATCACTTTGCAAAATCCACAAGAACAGTCTTAGCGAAAGGCTTCTTCCTGGGAAAGCAGTAACTCTGTGAGATGAATTAACAGAACACAGAGCAGTTTCTCAGAAAGCTTCTTTCCAGTTTTTAGCGGAAGATATTTAATTTTTCACCATAGCCCTCTATGTGCTTCCAAATATCACTTTTCAAATTCCAGAAGAACAGTCTTAGCGAACGGCTTCTTGAGGGGAAAGCAGTAACTCTGTGAGAATAATTAACAGAAAACAAAGCAGTTTCTCAGAAAGCATCTTTCCAGTTTTTAACGGAAGATATTTCCTTTTTCACCATAACCCTCTATGGGCTTCCAAATATCACTTTGCAAAAGTCACAAGAACAGTCTTAGCGAAAGGGTTCTTGATGGGAAAGCAATAACTCTGTGAGATTAATTAAAAGAACACAAAGCAGTTTCTCAGAAAGCTTCTTTCCAGTTTTTAACTGAACATATTTCCTTTTTCACCATAGCCCTCTACAGGCTTCCAAATATCAGTTTGCAAATTCACAAGAACAGTCTTAGTGAAAGGCTTCTTGAGGGGAAAGCAGTAACTCTGTGAGATGAATTGACAGAACACACAGCTGTTCCGCAGAAAGCATCTTTCCAGTTTTTTACGGAAGATATTTCGTTTTTCACCACAGCCCTCTATGGGCTTCCAAATATCACCTTGCAAATTCCACAAGAACAGTCTTAGTGAAAGGCTTCTTGAGGGGAAAGCTTTAACTCTGTGAGATGAATTGACAGAGCACAAAGCACTTTCTCAGACAGCTTCTTTCCAGTTTTTAACTGAAGATATTTCCTTTTTCTCCATAACCCTCTATGGTCTTCCAAATATCAATTTGCAAGTTCCGCAAGAACAACCTTAGCGAAAGGCTTCTTTAAGGAAAGCTGTAACTCTGTGAGATGAATTCACAGATCACAAAGCAGTTTCTCAGAACGTTTCTTTGCAGTGTTTAACGGAAGATATTTCCATTTTCAACGTAGCCCTCTTTGGGCTTCAAAATATCACTTTGCAAATTCCACAAGAACAGTCTTAGCGAAAGGTTTCTTCAGGGGAAATCTATAACTCTGTGAGATGAATTAACAGAACACAAAGCAGTTTCTCAGAAAGCTTCTTTCCCGTTTTTAACGGAAGATATTTCCTTTTTCACCATAGCCCTCTATGGGCTTACAAATATCACATTGCAAATTCTACAAAAACAGTCGTAGCAAAAGGCTTTTGAGGGGAAAGCTGCAACTCTGTGAGGTGAATTAACAGAACACAAAGCAGTTTCTCAGAAAGCTTCTTTCCAGTTTTTAACTAAAGATATTTCCTTTTTCAATAGCCCTCTATGGGCTTCCAAATATCAGTTGCCAATTCCACAAGAACAGCCTCAGCGAAAGGCTTCTTGAAGGGAAAGCTGTAACTCCGTGACATGAATTAAAAGAACACAAAGCAGTTTCTCAGAATGCTTCTTTTCAGTTTTTAACTTAGGATATTTCCTTTTTCACCGTAGCCCCCTATGGGCTTCCAAATATCACTTCGCAAATTCCACAAGAACAGTCTTAGCGAAAGGCTTCTTGAGGTTAAAGCTGTAAATCTGTGAGATGAATTAAGAGAACACAAAGCAGTTTCTCAGAAAGCTTCTTTCCAGTTTTTATCGGAAGATATTTCCTTTTTCACCATAGCCCTCTATGGGCTTCCAAATATCACTTTGCAAATTCCACAAGAACAGTCCTAGCGAAAGGCTTCTTGAGGGGAAAGCAGTTACTCAGTGAGTTGAATTAACAGAACACAAAACAGTTTCTTAGAAACTTTCTTTCCAGTTTTTAACGGAAGATATTTACTTTTACACCTTTGCCCTCTATGGGCTTCCAAATATCACTTTGCCAATTCCACAAGAACATTCTTAGCGAAAGGCTTCTTGAGGGGAAATCTGTAACTCTGCGAGATGATTTCACAGAACACAAAGTAGTTTCTCAGAAAGCTTCTTTCCCGTTTTTAACGGAAAATATTTCCTTTTTCGCCATAGCCCTCTATGGGCTTCCAAATATCACTTTGCAAATTCCACAACAACAGTCTTAGGTAAAGGCTTCTTGAGGGGAAATCTGTAACTCTGTGAGATGAATTAACAGAACATAAAGCAGTTTCTCAGACAGCTTCTTTCCAGTTTTTAACTGAAAATATTCATTTTTCACCATAGCCCTCTATGGGCTTCCAAATATCACTTTTCCAATTCCACAAGAACAGTCTTAGCAAAACTCTTCTTGAGGGGAAAGCTGTAACTCAGAAAACTTCTTTCCCATTTTTAACGGAAGATATTTCCTTTTTCACCATAGCCCTCTATGGGCTTCCAAATATCACTTTCCAACTTCCACAAGAACAGTCTTAGCCAAAGGCTTCTTGGAGAGAAAGCTGTAATTCTGTGAGATGAATTAACAGAACACAAAGCACTTTCGCAGACAGCCTCTTTCCAGTTTTTAACAGAAGATATTTCCTTTTTCACCATAGCCATCTATGGCCTTCCAAATAGCACTTTGCAAATTCCACAAGAACAGCCTTAGCGAAAGGATTCTTGAGGGGAAAGCTGTAACTCTGTGAGATGAATTAAGAGAACACAAAGCAGTGTCTCAGAAAGCTTCTTTGCAGTGTTTAACGGAAGATATTTCCTTTTTCACCATGGCCCTCTAGTGGCTTCCAAATATCACTTTGCAAATTCCACAAAAACAGTCTTAGCGAAAGGCTTCTGGACTGGAAAGCTGTAACTCTTTGAGATGAATTAACAGAACACAAAGAAGTTTCTCAGAAAGTTTCTTTCCAGTTTTTAACGGGAGATATTTCCTTTTTCACCGTAGCACTCTATGGGCTTCCAAATATCACTTAGCAAATTCCACAAGAACAGTCTTAGCAAAAGGCTTTTTGAGGGGAAAGGTGTAACTCTGTGAGATGAACTAACAGAACAAAAAACACTTTCTCAGAAAGCTTCTTTCCAGTTTTTAACGGAAGATATTTCTTTTTTCACCTTAGCCCTCTATGGGCTTCCAAATATCATTTTGCCAATTCCACAAGAACAGTCTTAGCGAAAGACTTCTTGAGGGGAAAGCTGTAATTCTGTGAGATGAATTAACAGAACACAAAGCAGTTTCTTAGAAACCTTCCTTCCAGTTTTTAACTGAAGATATTTCCTTTTTCACCATAGCCCTCAATGGGCTTCCAATTATCGCTTTGCAAATTCCACAAAAACAGTCTTAGCGAAAGGCTTCTTGAGGGGAACGGTGTAACTCTGTGAGATGAATTAACAGAACAGACAGCAGTTTCTCAGACAGCTTCCTTCCAGTTTTCAACTGAAGATATTTCCTTTTTCACCATAGCCTTCTATTGGCTTCGAAAGATGACTTTGCAAATTCCAGAAAAAGAGACTTAGCGATAGGCTTCTTGAGGGAAAAAAATGTAACCGTGAGAGATGAATTAACAGAACCTAAAGCAGTTTCTCAGACGGCTCCTTTCCAGTTTTTAACTGAAGATATTTCCTTTTTCACCATAGCCCTCTATGGGCTTCCAAATATGACTTTGCAAATTCCACAAGAACAGCCTTAGCGAAAGGCTTCTTGAAGGGAAAGCTGTAACTCTGAGATGAATTAACAGAACACAAAGCAGTTTCTCAGAAAGCTTCTTTCCAGTTTTTAACGGAAGATATTTCCTTTTTCACCATAGCCTTCTATAGGCTTCCAAATATCACTTTGCCAATTCCACAAGAACAGTCTTAGCGAAAGACTTCTTGAAGGGAAAGCAGTAACTCTGTGAGATGAATTAACAGAACACAAAGCAGTTTGTCAGAAAGCTTCTTTCCATTTTTTAACTGAAGATATTTACTTTTCACCATAGCACTCTATGGGCTTCCAAATATCACTTTGCCAATTCCACAAGAACAGCCTTAGGGAAAATCTTCTCGAAGGGAAAGCTGTAACTCTGTGACATGAATTAACAGAACACAAAGCAGTTTCTCAGAATGCTTCTTTTCAGTTGTTAACTTAGGATATTTCCTTTTTAACCGTAGCCCTCTATGGGTTTCCAAATATCTCTTTGCAAATTCCACAAGAACAGTCTTAGCGAAAGGCTTCTTGAAGGGAAAGCTGTAACTCTCTGAGATGAAATAACAGAGCACAAAGCAGTTTCTGAGAATGCTTCTTTTCAGTTTTTATCTTAGGATATTTCCTTTTTCACCAGAGCCCTCTATAGGCTTCCAAATATCACCTTGCAAATTCCAGAAGAACAGTCTTAGCAAAAGGCTTCATGAGGGGAAAGCTGTAACTCCGTGAGAAGAATTAACAGAACACAAAGCACTTTCTCAGAAAGCTTCTTTCCACTTTTTAAGGGAAGATATTTCCTTTTTCACCATAGCCCTCTAGTGGCTTCCAAATATCACTGCGCAAATTCCACAGGAACAGTCTGAACGAAAGGATTCTTGAGGGGAACGCAGTAACTCTGTGAGAAGAATGAACAGAACAGAAAGCAGATTCTCAGAAAGCTTCTTTCCAGTATTTTACGGAAGATATTTCCTTTTTCACAATAGCCCTCTATGGGCTTCCAAATATCACTTTGCGAATTCCACAAAAACAGTCTTAGCGAAAGGCTTCTGGAGTGGAAAGCTGTAACTCTGTGAGATGAATTAACAGAACACAAACCAGTTTCTCAGAAACCTTGTTTCCAGTTTTTAACGAAAGGTATTTGGTTTTTCACCATTTCCTTCTATGGACTTCCAAATATGACTTTGCAAATTCCACAACAACAGTCTTAGCGAAACGCTTCTTGAGGGGAAAGGTGTAACTCTCTGAGATGAATTAACAGAACACAAAGCAGTTTCTCAGAAAGCTTCTTTTCAGTTTTTATCTTAGGATATTTCCTTTTTCACCATAGCCCTCCATGGGCTTCCAAATATCACTTTTCAAGTCTGACAAGAACAGTCTTAGCGAAAGGCTTCTTGTGGGGAAAGCTGTAACTCGGTGAGATGTATTAACAGAACACACTGCAGTTTCTCAGAAAGCTTCTTTCCAGTTTTTACCTGAAGATATTTCCATTTTCACCATAGCTCTCTATGTGCTTCCAAATATCACTTCGCAATTTCCACAAGAACACTCTTAGCGAAAGTCTTCTTGACGGAAAGGCTGTAATTCTGTGACATGAATTAACAGAACACAAAGCAGTTTCTCAGAAATCTTCTTTCCAGTTTTTAATGGAAGATATTTCCTTTTACACCATAGCCTCATATGGGCTTCAAAATATCAGATTGCAAATTCCACAAGAACAGTCTTAGCGAAGGGCTTCTTGAGGAGAGAGCTGTAACTCTCCGAGATGAATTAACAGAACACTAAGCAGTTTCTCAGAAAGCCTCTTTCCAGTTTTTAACTGAAGATATTTCCTTTTTCACCATAGCCCTCTATGGGCTTACAAATATCACTTTGCAAATCCCACAAGAACAGACTTAGTGAAAGGCTTCTTGAGGGAAAAGCTGTAACTCGGTGAGATGAATAAACAGAACAAAAAGCAGTTTCTCAGAAACTTCTTTTCAGTTTTGAACTGAAGATGTTTTCTTTTTAACCATAGCCCTCTAAGGGCTTCCAAATATCACTTTTCATATTGCACAAGAAAAGACTTAGCGAAAGGCTTCTTGAGGGGAAAGCTGTAACTCTGTGAGATGAATTAACAGAGCACAAAGCAATTTCTCAGAAAGCTTCTTTCCAGATTTTAACTGAAGATATTTCGTTTTTCACCATAGCCCTCTATGGGCTTACAAATATCACTTTGCAAATCCCACAAGAACAGACTTAGTGAAAGGCTTCTTGAGGGAAAAGCTGTAACTCGGTGAGATGAATAAACAGAACAAAAAGCAGTTTCTCAGAAAGCTTCTTTTCAGTTTTGAACTGAAGATATTTTCTTTTTAACCATAGCCCTCTATGGGCTTCCAAATATCACTTTGCATATTGCACAAGAAAAGACTTAGCGAAAGGCTTCTTGAGGGTAAAGCTGTAACTCTGTAAGATGAATTAACACAACACAAATCTGTTTCTCAGAAAGGTTCATGCCAGTTTTTATCTGAAGATATTTCCTTTTTCACCAAAGCCCTCTATGGACTTCCAAATATCACTTTGCAAATCCCACAAGAACAGTCTTAGCCAAAGACTTCTTTTGTGGAAAGCTGTAACTTGGTGAGATGTATTAACAAAACACACGGCAGTTTCTCAGAAAGCTGCTTTCCAGATTTTAACGGAAGATATTTCCTTTTACACCATAGACCTCTGTCGACTTCCAAAGGTCACATTTCAAATTCCACGAGAACTGTCTTAGTGAACGACTTCTTGAAGGGAAAGCTGTAACTCTGTGAGATGAACTAACAGAACACAAAGCAGTTTCTCAGAAAGCTTCTATTCAGATTTTATCTTAGGCTATTTCCTTTTTCACCACAGCCCTCTATCAGCTTCCAAATATCACTTTGAAAATTCCACAAGAACAGTCTTAGTGAACGACTTTTTGAGAGAAGAGCTGTAACTCTATGAGATGAATTAACAGAAAACAAAGCAGTTTCTCAGATATCTTCTTTACAGTTTTTAACGGAACATATTTCCTTTTTCACCATATACCTCTATGGGCTTCCAAATATCACTTTCAAATTCCACAAGAAGAGTCTTTGCATAGGGCTTCTGGAGGAAAGCTGTAACTTTGTGAGATGAATTAACAGAACACACGGCAGTTTCTCAGAAGCTTCTTTCCAGATTTTAACGGAAGATATTTCCTTTTCACCATAGCCCTATGGGCTTCCAAATATCACTTTGAAAATTCCACAAGAACAGTCTTAGCCAAAGACTTCTTTTGTGGAAAGCTGTAACTCTGAGATGAATTAACAGAACACAAGCAGTTTCTCAGAAGTCTTCTTTCCTCTTTTTAACGGAAGATATATCCTTTTTCACGATAGCCCTCTACGGGCTTCCAACTATCACCATGCAAATTCCACAACAACAGTCTTAGCGAAAGACTTCTGGAGGGGAAAGCTGTAACTTTGTGAGATGAATTAACAGAACACAAAGCAGTTTCTCAGAAAGCTTCTTTCCAGTTTTTAACGGAAGATATTTCCTTTTTCACCATAGCCCTCTATGGGTTTCCAAATATCACTTTGCAAATTTCACAAGAACAGTCTTAGTGAACGGCTTCTTGAGGACAAAGTTGAAACTCTGTGAGATGAACTTACAGAACACAAAGCAGTTTCTCACAGAACTGCTTTTTGGTTTTTAGCAGAAGATATTTACTTTGTCACCATAGCCCTCTATGGGCTTCAAATATCACTTTGCAAATTCCACAAGAACAGTCTTAACGAAGGGCTTCTGGAGGGGAAAGTTGTAACTCTGTGAGATAAACTAACAGAACAGAAAGCAGTTTCTCAGAAAGCTCCTTTCCAGTTTTTAACGGAAGATATTTCCTTTTTCACAATAGCCCTCTAGGGGTTCCAAATATCACTTTGCAAATTCCACAAGAATAGTCTTAGGGAAAGGATTCTAGAGGGGAAAGCTGTAACTCTGTGAGATGAATTAACAGAACACAAAACAGTTTCTCAGGAACCTTCTTTCCAGTTTTCAACTGAAGAAATTTCCTTTTTCACCATAGCGCTCTATGGTCTTACAAATATCACTTTGCAAATCGCACAAAAACAGTATTAGCGAAAGGCTTCTTGAGGGGAAAGCTGTAAATCTGTGAGATGAATTAACAGAACACAAGGCAGTTTCTCAGAAAGCTTCCTTTCAGTTTTTATCTTAGGTGAATTCCTTTTTCACCAAAGCCCTCTATGCGCTTCCAAATATCACTTTGCAAATTCCACAAGAAGAGTCTTAGCGAAGGCTTCTTGAGAAAGCTGTAACTTTGTGAGATGAATTAACAGAACACAAGCAGTTTCTCAGAAAGCTTCTTTCAGTTTTTATCTTAGGATATTTCCTTTTCCACCTTAGCCCTCTATGGGCTTCCAAAGATCACTTTGCAAATTCACAAGAACAGTCTTAGTGAAGGCTTCTTGAGGAAAGTTGTAACTCTGTGAGATGAATTAACAGAACATAAAGCAGTTTCTCAGAAGGCTTCTTTCTAGTTTTTAACGGAAGATATTTCCGTTTTCACCATAGCCCTCTATGGGATTCCAAATATCACTTTGCAAATTCCACAAGAACAGTCTTAGGGATAGGCTTCTTGAGGGGAAAGCTGTAACTCTGTGAGATGAATTAACAGAACAGAAAGCAGTTTCTCAGAATGCTTCTATCCACAGTTTAACTGAAGATATTTCCTTTTTCACCACAGACCTCTATGGGCTTCCAAATATCACTTTGCAAATCCCACAAGAGCAGTCTTAGCGAAAGGCTTCTTGAGGGGAAAGCTGTAACTCGGTGAGGTGTATTTACAGAACACATGGCAGTTTCTCAGAAAATTTCTATCCCGTTTTTAACGGAAGACATTGCCTTTTTCATCATAGCCCTCTATGGTCTTCCAAATATCGCTTTGCAAATTCCAAAAGAACAGTATTAGCGAAAGGCTTCTTGAGGGGAAAGCTGTAACTCGGTGAGGTGTATTAACAAAACACACGGCAGTTTCTCAGAAATCTTCTTTCCAGTTTTTAACGGAAGTTATTTCCTTTTTCACCATAGCCCTCTATGGGCTTCCAAAGATCACTTTGCAAATTCCACTAGAACAGTCTCAGCCAACAGCTTCTTGAGGGGAAAGCTGTAACGCAGTGAGATGTATTAACAGAACACACGGCAGTTTCTCTGAAAGCTTCTTTCCAGTATTTAACGGAAGATATTTCCTTTTTCACCGTAGCCATCTATGGGTTTCCAAATATCACTTTCCAAATTTCACAAGAACAGTCTTAGTGAACGGCTTCTTGAGAGGAAAGCTGAAACTCTGTGAGATGAACTAACAGAACACAAAGCAGTTTTCACAGAGCTTCTTTTCGGTTTTTAGCAGAAGATATTTCCTTTTCCACCTTAGCCCTCTATGGGCTTCCAAATATCACTTTGCAAATTCTACAAGAATAGTCTTAACGAAGGGCTTCTGGAGGGGAAAGTTGTAACTCTGTGAAATAAATTAACAGAACACAAAGCAGTTTCTCAGAAAGCTTCTTTCCAGTTTTAACTGAAGATCTTTCCGTTTACACCTTAGACCTCTAGGGGTTCCAAATATCACTTTGCAAATTCCACAAGAATAGTCTTAGGGAAAGGCTTCTGGAGTGGAAAGCTGTAACTCTGTGAGACGAATTAACAGAACACAAAACAGTTTCTCAAAAACCTTCTTTCCAGTTTTTAACTGAAGAAATTTCCTTTTTCACCGTAGCGATCTATGGGCTTCCAAATATCACTTTGCAAATCACACAAGAACAGTCTTAGCGAAAGGCTTCTTGAGGGGAAAGCTGTAACTCAGTGAGATGAATTAACAGAACACAAAGCAGTTTCTCAGAAAGCTTCCTTTCAGTTTTTATCTTAGGTAATTTCCTTTTTCACCTTTGCCCTCTACGGGCTTCTAAATATCACTTTGCAAATTCCACAAGAAGAGTCTTTGCGGAGGGCTTCTGGAGGGGAAAGTTGTAACTCTGTGAGATGAATTAACAAAACACAAAGCAGTTTCTCAGAAATCTTCTTTCCAGTTTTTAACGGAAGATATTTCCTTTTTCGCTATAGCCCTCTATGGGCTTCCAAATATCACTTTGCATATTCCACAAGAACACTCTCAAAGAAAGACTTCTTGAGGGGAAAGCTGTAACTCAGTGAAATGAATTAACAGAACAGAAAGCAGTTTCTCAGAATGCTTCTATCCACAGTTTAACTGAAGATATTTCCTTTTTCACCGTAGCCCTCTATGGGCTTTCAAATATCACTTTGCAAATCCCACAAGAGCAGTCTTAGCGAAAGGTTTCTTGAGGGGAAATCTGTAACTCGGTGAGGTGTATTAACAGAACACATGGCAGTTTCTCAGAAAGCTTCTTTCCAGTTTTCAACGGAAGACATTGCCTTTTTCACCATAGCCTCCTATGGGTTTCCAAATATCACTTTGCAAATTTTACAAGAGCAGTCTTAGTGAACGACTTCTTGAGGAGAAAGCTCTAACTCTGTGAGATGAATTAAGAGAACCCAAAGTCGTTTCTCAAAAAGCTTCTTTTCAATTTTTATCATAGGATATTTCCTTATTCACCATAGGCCTCTATGGGCTTCCAAATATCACATTGCAAATTCCACAAGAACAGTCGCAGTGAAAGTCTTCTTGAGGGGAAAGCTGCAACTCGGTGAGATGTATTACACCAACACACGGCAGTTTCTCAGAAAGCTTCTTTCCAGTTTTTAACTGAAGATATTTCCTTCTTCACCAAAGCCCTCTATGGGCTTCAAAGTATCAGTTTGCCTTACTCTGGTTTCTCTTAAGATCGTATAAATCTTTTGCCTTTTACCAAATATCACTTTGCAAATTCCACAAGAACAGTCTTAGGGAAAGGCTTCTGGAGGGGAAAGCTGTAACTCTGTAAGGTAAATTAACAGAACTAAAGGCAGTTTCTCATACAGCTTCTTTCCAGTTTTTTACTGAAGATATTTCCTTTTTCACCATAGCCTTCTATGGGCTTCCAAATATCACATTGCAAATCCCACAAGAACAGTCATATCGAAAGGCTTCTTGAGGGGAAACCTGTAATCGGTGAGGTGTATTAACAGAACACACGGCAGTTTCTCAGAAAGCTTCTTTCCAGTTTTTAACGGAAGATATTTCCTTTTTCACCATAGCCCTCTATGGGCTTCCAAATATCACTTTGCAAGTTCCACTAGAACAGCCTTAGCGAACGGCTTCTTGAGGGGAAAGCTGTAACTCTGTAAGGTATATTAACAGAACACAAGGCAGTTTCTCATACAGCTTCTTTCCAGTTTTTTACTGAAGATATTTCCTTTTTCACCATAGCCCTCTATGGGCTTCCAAATATCACATTGCAAATCCCACAAGAACAGTCATAGCGAAAGACTTCTTTAGGGGAAAGCTGTAATCGGTGAGGTGTATTAACAGAACACACGGCAGTTTCTCAGAAAGCTTCTTTCCAGTTTTTAACGGAAGATATTTCCTTTTTCACCATAGCCCTCTATGGGCTTCCAAATATCACTTTGCAAGTTCAATAGAAAAGCCTTAGCGAACGGCTTCTTGAGGGGAAAGCTGTACCTCGGTGGATGTATTAACAGAACACACGGCAGTTCCTCTGAAAGCTTCTTTCCCGTTTTTAACGGAAGATATTTCCCTTTTCACCGTAGCCCTCTATGGGATTCCAAATTTCATTTTAAAATTTCACAAGAACAGTCTTAGCGAAGGCTTCTTGAGGGAAAGCTGTAACTCTGTAAGGTATATTAACAGAACACAAAGCAGTTTGTCAGAAAGCTTCTTTTCAATTTTTATCATAGGATATTTCCTTTTCACCATAGCCTCTATGGGCTTCAAATATCACTTTGCAAATTTCACAAGAATAGTCTTAGTGGGGCAACTTGAGGGCAAAACTGAAACTCTGTGGGATGAACTAACAGAACACAAAGCAGTTTTGCCGAAAGATTCCTTTAGATTTTAACTTAGGATAGTTCCATTTTCACCATCGCCCTCTATGGGCACCCAAATATCACTTTGCAAATTCCACAAGAACAGTCTTATCGAAAGGCTTCATCAGGGAAAAGCTGTAACTCTTTGAGATGAATTAACAGAACACAAAGCAGTTTCTCAGAAAGCTTCTTTTCAGTTTTTAACGGAAGATATTTCCTTTTACACCACAGCCCTCTATGGGCTTACAAATATCACTTTGCAAATTCCACAACAACAGCCTTAGCGAAAGGCTTCTTGAGGGGAAAGCTGTAACTCTGTGAGATGAATTAACAGAACACAAAGCAGTTTCTCAGAAGGCTTCTTTGCAGTTTTTAACTGAAGATATTTCCTTTTTCACCATAGCCCTCTATGGGCTTCCAAATATCACCTTGCAAATTCCACAAGAACAGTATTAGCGAAAGTCTTCTGGAGGGGAAAGCTGTAACTCTGTTAGATGAATTAACAGAACACAAAGCAGGTTCTCAGAAAGCTTCTTTTCAGTTTTTAACTGAAGTAATTTCCTTTTTCACCGTAGCCCTCTATAAGCTTCCAAATATCACTTTGAAATCCCACAAAAACAGTCTTAGCGAAAGGCTTCTTTAGGGGAAAGGTGTAACTCGGTGAGGTTTATTAACAAAACACACGACATTTTCTCAGAAATTTTCTTTCCAGTTTTTAACGGAAGATATTTTTTTTTAATCACCATAGCCCCCTACCGGATTCCAAATATCACTTTGCAAATTCCACAAGAACAGTCTTAGCGAAAGGCTTCTGCAGGGGAAAGCTATAACTCTGTGAGATGAACTAACAGAACACATAGCAGTTTCTCAGAAAGCTCCTTTAGGGTTTTTAATTGAAGATATTTCCTTTTTCACCATAGCCCTCTATGGGATTCCAAATTTCATTTTTAAAATTTCACAAGAACAGTCTTAGTGAACGGCTTCTTGAGGGGAAAGCTGTAACTCTGTGAGATGAATTAACAGAACACAAAGCAGTTTGTCAGAAAGCTTCTCGTCGGTTTTTATCTTAGGATATTTCCATTTTCACCATAGCCCGCTACGGGCTTCCAAATATCATTTTGCAAATTCCACAAGAACAGTCTTAGCGAAAGGCTTCTTGAAGGAAAGCTGTAACTCTGTGAGATGAATTAACAGAACAAAAAGCAGTTTCTCAGAAATCTTCTTTCCAGTTTTTAACGGAAGATATTTCCTTTTTCACCATAGCCTTCTATGGGATTCCAAATTTCGCCTTGCAAATTACACAAGAACAGTCTTAGCGAAAGTCTTCTTGATGGGAAAGGTGTAACACTGTGAGACGAATTAACAGAACACCAAGAAGTGTCTCAGAAAGCTTCTTTCCAGTTTTCAACTGGGGATATTTCCTTTTTCAACATAGCCCTCTATGGGCTTCCAAATATCACCTTGCAAATTCCACAAGAACAGTCTTAGCGATTCGCTTCTAGAAGTAAAAGCTGTAACTCTGTGAGATGAATTAACAGAACACAAAGCAGTTTCTCAGAAAGCTTCTTTCCAGTTTTTATGTGAAGATATTTTCTTTTTCACCATAGCCCTCTCTGGGCTTCCAAATATCACTTTGCAAACCCCACAAAACAGACTTAGCGAAAGTCTTCTTGTGGGAAAAGCTGTAACTCGGTGAGATGTATTAAGAGAACACACGGCAGTATCTCAGAAAGCTTCTTTCCAGTTTTTAACTTAGGATATTTCCTTTTTCACCGTAGCCATCTATGGGCTTCCAAATATCACTTTTGAAATTTCTCAAGAACAGTCTTAGTGCACGACTTCTTGAGGGAAAAGCTGTAACCCTGTGAAATGAACTAGCAGAACACAAACCAGTTTCTCAGAAAGCTTCTTTTTCAGTTTTTATGTTAGGATATTTCCTTTTTCACAATAACCCTCTATGGGCTTCCAAATATCACTTTGAAAATTTCACAAGAATAGTCTTAGTGAACGGCTTCTTGAGGGGAAAGCTGTAACTCTGTGAGATGAACTAACAGAACACAAAGCAGTTTCTCAGAAAGCTTCTTTTTCAGTTTTTATCTTAGGATATTTCCTTTTTCACCATAGCCCTCTGGGGGATTACAAATATCACTTTGCAAATGCCACAAGAACAGTCTTAGCGAAAGGCCTCTTGACGGAAATGCTGAAACTCTGTGAGATGAATTAACAGAACACAAAGCAGTTTCTCAGAAAACTTCTTTCCAGTTTTTTACGGAAGATATTTCCTTTTTCACCACAATCCTCTATGGGTTTCTAAATATCAATATGCAAATTTCACAAGAACAGTCTTAGTGAACAGCCTCTTGAGCGGAAAGCTGAAACTCTGTGAGATGAAACAACAGAACACAATGCAGTCTCTCAGAAATCTTCTTTTCGGTTTTTAACGGAAGATATTTCCTTTTTCACCATAGCCCTCTAGGGTCTTCCAAATCTCACTTTGCAAATTCCACAAGAGCAGACTTAGCGAAAGGCTTCTTGAGGGAAAGCTGTAACTCTCTGAGATGAATTAACAGAACACAAAGCAGTTTCTCAGAAAGCTTCTTATCAGTTTTTATCTGAGGCTATTTTCTTTTTCACTTTAGCCCTCTAGGGGCTTCCAAATATCACTTTGCAAATTCCACAAGAACAATCTTAGTTAAGGATTTCTTGAGGGGAAAGCTGTAACGTTGTGAGATGAATTAACAGAACACAAAACAGTTTCTCAGAAAGCTTCTTTCCAGTTTTTAACGGAAAATATTTCCTATTTCACCATAGCCCTCCATGGGCTTCCAAATTACACTTTGCAAATTCCACAAGAACAGTCTTAGCGAAAGGCTTCTGTAGGGATAAGCTGTAACTCTGTGAGATGAATTAACAGAACACAAAGCAGTTTCTCAGAAAGCTTCTTTTTAGTTTTAATCTTAGGATATTTCCTTTTTCACCAAAGCCCTCAATGGGCTTCCAAATATCTCTTTGCAAATTCCACAAAAACAGTCTTATCGAAAGGCTTCTTGAGGGAAAAGCTGTAAGTCTGTGAGATGAATTAACAGAACTCAAAGCAGTTTTCAGAAATCTTCTTTCCAGTTTTTAACGGAATATATATACTTTTTCACCATAGCCCTCTTTGGGCCTCCAAATATCACTTTGCAATTTCCACAAGAACAGTCTTTGTGAAAGGCTTCTTGAGGGGAAAGCTGTGACTGTGTGAGATAAATTAACAGAACACAATGCAGTTTGTCGGAAATCTTCTTTCCAGTTTTTAACGGAAGATATTTCCTTTTTCACAATAGCTCTCTACGGGCTTCCAAATATCACTTTGCAAATTTCACAAGAACAGTCTTAGTGAACGGCTTCTTGAATGGAAAGCTGTAAGTCTATGAGATGAACTAACAAAACGAAAAGCGGTTTCTCAGAAAGCTTCTTTTCTTTTTTTAGGTTAGGATATTTCCATTTCCACCTTTGCCCTCTAGGGGCTTCCAAATATCACTTTGCAATTTCCACAAAAACAGCCTTAGCGAAAGGCTTCTTGAGGGGAAAGCTGTAACTCTGTGAGTTGAATTAACAGAACACAAAGCAGTTTCTCAGAAAGCTTCTTTTCAGTTTTTAACGGAAGATATTTCCTTTTTCACCGTAGCCCTATATAGGATTCCAATTATCACTTTGCAAATTCCACAAGAAGAGTCTTAGCGAAAGGCTTCTTGAGGTGAAAGCTGTAACTCTGTGAGATGAATTAACAGAACACAAAGAAGTTTCTCAGAAATCTTCTTTCCGGTTTTTAACGGAAGATATTCCTTTTTCAACATAGCCCTCTAGGGGCTTCCAAATATCACTTTGGAAGTTCCACAAGAACAGTCTTAGCGACAGGCTTCTTGAGGGGAAAGCTGTAACACTCTGAGATGAATTAACAGAATACTAAGCAGCTTCTCAGAAAGCTTCTTTCTAGTTTTTATTTGAAGGTATTTCCTTTTTCACCATGGCCCTCTATGGGCTTCCAAATATCACCTTGCAAATTTCACAAGAACAGTCTTAGTGAACGGCTTCTTGAGGTTTAAGCTGTAACTCTATGAGATGAACTAACAGAACACAAGGCAGTTTCTCAGAAAGCTTCTTTTCAGTTTTTATCTTAGGATATTTCCATTTTCACTATAGCACTCTATGGGCTTCCGAATATCACTTTGCAAATTCCACAAGAAGAGTCTTAGCGAAAGGCTTCTTAAGGGGAAAGCTCTAACTCTTTGAGATGATTCAACAGAACACAAAGCAGTTTTTCAGAAAGCTTCTTTTCAGTTTCTATCTTAGGCTATTTCTTTTTCACCATAGCCCCCTATGGTCTTCCAAATATCACCTTGCAAATTCCACAAGAACAGTCTTAGCGAAAGGCTTCTGGAGAAGAAAGCTCTAATTCGGTGAGATGTATTAACAGAAAACACGCCAGTTTCTCAAGAAGCTTCTTTCCCCTTTTTAACGGGAGATATTTCCTTTTTCACCATAGCCCTCTATGGGTTACCAAATATGAATTTGCAAATTGCACAAGAAGAGTCTTAGTGAACGGCTTCTTGAGGGGAAAGCTCAAACTCTGTGAGATGAACTAACAGAACACAAAGCAGTTTTTCAGAAAGCTTCTTTTCGGTTTTTAACGGAAGACATTCCCTTTTTCACCCTAGCCGTCTATAGGCTTCGAAATATCTCTTTGCAAATTCCACAAGAACAGTCTTAGTGAAAGCCTTCTGCAGGGACAAGCTGTAACTCTGTGAGATGAATTAACAGTACACAAAGCAGTTTCTCAGAAAACTTCTGTTCAGTTTTAATATAAGGATATTTCCTTTTTCAACATAGCCTTCTAAGGGCTGCAAATATCACTTTGAAAATTCCGCAAGAACAGTCTTAGCGAAAGGCTTATTGAAGAGAAAGCTGTAACTCTGTGAGTTGAATTAAGAGAACACAAAGTAGTTTCTCAGAAAGATTCTTTGCAGTTTTAAACTGAAGGTATTTCCTTTTTCACCGTAGCCCTCCACGGGCTTCCATTATCACTTTGCAAATTTCACGAGAACAGTCTTAGTGAACGGTTTCTTGAGGGTAAAGCTGTAACTCTGTGAGATGAAGTAACAGAACACAAGGCAGTTTCTCAGAAAGCTTCTTTTCGATTTTTTTTAGGATATTTCCATTTTCACCATAGTCATCTGTGGCTTTCAAATATCACTTTGAAAATTTCACAAAAACAGCCTTAGCGACAGGCTTCTTGAGGGGAAAGCTGTAACCCTGTGAGTTGATTTAACAGAAAACAAAGCAGTTGCTCAGAGAGCTTCTTTTCAGTTTTTATCTTAGGGTATTTCCTTTTTCATCATAGCCATCTAACGTCTTCGAAATATCACTTTGCAAATTCCACAAGAACAGTCTCAGCCAAAGACTTCTGGAGGGGAAAGCTGTAACTCTGTGAGATGAATTATCAGAACACAAAGCAGTTTCTCAGAAATCTTCTTTCCAGTTTTTAACGGAAGATATTTCCTTTCTCACCGTACCCCTCTCTGGGCTTCCAAATATCACTTTGCAAATTCCACAAGAACAGTCTTAGTGAACGGCTTCTTGAGGGGAAAGCTGTAAATCGGTGAGATGAATTAACAGAACACAAAGCAGTTTCTCAGAAACCTTCTTTCCAGTTTTTATCTTAGGATATTTCCTTTTTCAACATAGCCCTCTATGGGCTTCCAAATATCACTATGCAAATCCAACAGGAACAGTCCTAGCGAAAGGCTTCTTGTGGAGAAAGCTGTAACTCGGTGAGATACATTAACAGAACACGCGGCAGTTTCTCAGAGTGCTTCTTTCTAGTTTTTAAGGGAAGATATTTCCTTTTTCACCATAGCCCACTATGGGATTCCAAATATCACTTTGAAAATTTCACAAGAACAGTCTCACTGAATGGCTTCTTGAGGGGAAAGCGGTAACACTGTGAGATTAACTAAAAGAACACAAAGCAGTTTCTCAGAAAGCTTCTTATCGGTTTTTAACTTAGGATATTTACTTTTTCATCATAGCCATCTATGGGCTTCCAATTATCAATTTGCAAATTCCACAAGAACAGTCTTAGTGGAACGTGTCTTCAGGGGAAAGCTCTAATTCTTTGAGATGAATTAACAGAACACACAACAGTTTCTCAGAAAGCTTCTTTTCAGTTTTTAACTGAAGATATTTCCTTTTTCACCATAGCCCTCTATGGGCTTCCAAATATCACTTTGCAAATACCCAACAGCAGCGTTAGCGAAAGTCTTCTTGAGGGTAAAGCTATAACTGTGTGAGTTGAATTAACAGAAAACAAAGCAGTTTCTCAGAAAGTTTCTTTTCAGTTTTTATCTTAGGATATTTACTTTTTCATCATAGCCCTCTAAGGGCTTCCAAATGTCACTTGGCAAATTGCACAAGAACAGTCTTAGTGAACGGCTCTTTGAGCATAAATCTGTAACTCTGTGAGATGAACTACCAGAACAGAAGGCAGTTTCTCAGAAAGGTTCTTTTCGGTTTTTATCTTAGGATATTTCCATTTTCACCATAGCCCTCTATGGGATTCCAAATATCACTTTGCAAATTCCACAACAACAGCCTTAGCGAAAGGCTTTTTGAGGGAAAAGCTATAACTCTGTGAGATGAATAAACAGAACAGAACACAAAGCATTTTCTCAGAAATTTTCTTTCCAGTTCTTAACGGAAGATATTTCCTTTTTCACCATAGCCCTCTATGGTTTCCAAATATCACTTTACAAATTCCACAAAAACACTCTTAGCGCAAGTTTTCTTGAGGGGAGAACTGTAACTCGGTGAGATGAAATAACAGAACACAAAGCAGTTTCTCAGAAAGCTTCTTTCCAGATTTTAACTGAAGGTATATCCTTTTTTACCATAGCCCTCTGTGGGCTTCTAAATATCACTTTGCAAATTCCACAATAGCAGTCGTAGCGAAAGGCTTCTTGAGGGGAAAGATGTAACTCTTTGAGATGAATTAACAGAACACGAAGCAGTTTTTCAGAAATTTTCTTTTCAGTTTTTAACTGAAGATATTTCCCTTTTCACCATAGCCCACTTTGGGCTACCAAATATCACTTTGCAAATTCCACAAGAACAGTCTTAGTGAATGGCTTCTTGAGGGGAAAGCTGTAACTCTGTGAGATGAATTAACACAACACAAAGCAGTTTCTCAGAAAGCCTCTTTTCCGTTTTTATCTTAGGACATTTCCTTTTTCACCATAGACCTCAAAGGGCTATCAAATATCACTTTGCAAATTCCTAAAGAACAGTCTTAGTGAAGGGCTTCTGGAGGGGAAATCTGTAACTCTGTGAGAAGAATGAACAGAACAGAAAGTAGTTTCTCAGAAATCTTCTTTCCAGTTTTTAACGAAAGATATTTCCTTTTTCACCATAGCCCCCTAAGGGCTTCCAAATATCACTTTGCAAATTCCACAAGAACAGTCTTAGGGAAAGGTTTCCTGAGGGGAAAGTTGTAACTCTGTGTGATGAATTAACAGAACACATAGCAGCTTCTCAGAAAGCTTATTTCCAGTTTTTAATGGAAGATATTTCCTTTTTCACCGTAGCCCTATAAGGGCTTCTAAATATCACTTTGAAAATTCCACAAGAACAGCCTTAGCGAAAGGCTTCTTGAGGGGAAAGCTGTACCTCTGTGAGATGAATTAGCAGAACACAAAGCAGTTTCTCAGAAAGCTTCTTTCCAGTTTTTAACTGAAGATATTTCCTATTTCACCACAGCCCTCTATGGGCTTCCAAAGATCACTTTGCAAATTCTACAAGAACAATCTTAGTGAAAGGCTTCTTCAGGGGAAAGCTGTAACTCTGTGAAATGAATTAACAGAACACAAAGCAGTTTCTCAGAAGCTTCTTTCCAGTTTTTAACTGAAGATATTTCCATTTTCACCGTAGCCCTCTATGGGCTTCCAAATATCACTTTGCAAATCCCACAGGAACAATCTTAGCGAAAGGCTTCTTGAGGGAAAAGCTGTAACTCGTTGAGATGTATTAACATAACACACAGCAGATACTCAGAAAGCTTCTTTCCAGTTTTTAACGGAAGATATTTCCTTTTTCACCATAGCCCTCTATGGGCTTCCAAATATCACTTTGAAAATTTCACAACAACATCCTTAGCAAAAGGCTTCTTGAGGGGAAAGCTGTAACTCTGTGAGTTGAATTGACAGAACACAAAGCAGTTTCTCAGAAAGCAGATTTTCAATTTCTATCTTAGGATAATTCCTGTTTGAAAATAGCCTTCTATGTGCTTCAAAAGATCACTTGGCAAATTCCAAAAGAACAGTCTTAGCGAAAGGCTTCTGGAGGTGAAGCTGTAACTCTGTGAGATGAATTAACAGAACAAATAGCAATTTCTCAGAAATCTTCTTTCCAGTTTTTAACGGAAGAAATTTCCTTTTTCACCATAGCCCTCTATGGACTTCCAAATATCACTTTGCAAATCCCACAAGAACAGTCCTAGCGAAAGTCTTCTTGAGGGGAAAGCTGTAACTCGGTGAGGTGCATTAAGAGAACACATGGCGGTTTCTCAGATAGCTTATTTCTAGTTTTTAAGGGAAGATATTTCCTTTTCACCATAGCCTCTATGGGCTTCCAAATATCACTTTGCAAATTCCACAAGAACAGTCTTAGTGATCGGCTTCATGATAGGAAAGCTGTAACTCTGTGAGATTAATTAACAGAACACAAAGCAGTTTCTCACAAAGCTTCTTTCCAGTTTTTAACGGAAGATATTTCCTTTTTCACCATAGCCCACTATGGGCTTCAAAATATCACTTTGCAAATTCCACAAGAACAGTATTAGCGAAAAACTTCTGGAGGGAAAACTGTAACTCTGTGAGATGAATTAACAGAACACAAAGCAGTTTCTCAGAAATCTTCTTTCCAGTTTTTAACGAAAGATATTTCCTTTTTCACCATAGCCCTCTATGGGATTACAAATATCAGTGTGCAAATTTCACAACAACAGTCTTAGTGAAGGGATTCTTGAGGGGAAAGCTGTAACACTGTGAGATGAACTAACACAACATAAAGCAGTTTCTCAGACAGCTTCTTTTCGGTTTTTATCTTAGGATATTTCCATTTTCAAAATAGCCCTCTATGGGCTTCCAAGTATCACTTTGCAAATTCCACAAGAACAGTCTTATAGAAAGGCTTCTTGAGGGGAAAGCTGTAACTCGTTGAGATGTATTAACAGAACACACGGCAGTTTCTCAGAAAGCTTCTTTAAAGTTTTTAACGGAAGTTATTTCCCTTTAACCATAGCCCTCCATTGGCTTCCAAATATCACTTTGCAAATTCCACAAGAACAGTCTTACTGAAAGGCTTCTTGAGCGGAAAGCTGTAACTCGGTGATATGTACTAACAGAACACACTGCATTTTCTCAGAATGGTTCTTTCCAGTTTTTAAGGGAAGATATTTCCTTTTTCACCTTAGTCCTCTATGGGCTTCCAATTATCACTTTGCAAATTTCACAAGAACAGTCTTAGTGAAAGGCTTCTTGAGCGGAAAGCTGTAACTCTGTGAGTGAACTGACAAAACACAAAGCAGCTTTTCATACAGCTTCTTTTCAGTTTTTATCTTAGGATATTTCCGTTTTCACCATAGCCTACTATGGGCATCCAAATATCACTGGAAATTCCACAAAAACAGTCTTAGCGGAAGGCTTCTTGAGGCAAAAGCTGTAACTCTTTGAGATGAATTAACAGAACACAAAGGAGTTTCTCAGAAAGCTTCTTTTCCGTTTTTAACTGAAGGTATTTCCTTTTTCACCATAGCCCTCTATGGGCTTCAAAATATCACTTTGTAAATTCCACAACAACAGCCTTAGCGAAAGGCTTCCTGAGGTAAAAGAGTAACTCTGTGACTTGAATTAACAGAACACAAAGCAGTTTCTCAGAAAGCTTTTTTTCAGTTTTTATTTTAGGATGTTTCCTTTTTCACCATTGCCCTCTATGGGCTTCCAAATATCACTTTGCATTCCACAAGAACAGTCTTAGTGAACGGCTTTTTGAGGGGAAAGCTGTAACTCTGTGAGAGGAACTAACTGAACACAAAGCAGTTTCTCAGAAGGCTTCTTTCCAGTTTTTAACTGAGGATATTTCCTTTTTCACCATAGCCCTTTTGGGCTTCCAAATATCACTTTGCAAATTCCACAAGAACAGTCTTAGCGAAAGGCTTCTTGAGGAGAAAGCTCTAACTCTGTGAGATGAATTAACAGAACACAAAGCATTTTCTCACAAATCTTCTTTACAATTTTTAACGGAAGATATTTCCTTTCTCACCACAGTCCCCTATGGGCTTCCAAATATCACTTTGCAAATCCCACAAGAACAGTCTTAGCGAAAGGCTTCTTGAGAGGAAAGCTGTAACTCAGTGAGACGTATTAACAGAACACACGGCATTTTCTCAGAATGATTCTTTCCAGTTTTTAATGTAAGATATTTCCTTTTTCACCATAGTTCTCTAGGGGTTTCCAAATATCACTTTCCACATTTCACAAAACAGTCTTAGTGAATGGCTTCTTGAGGGGAAAGCTGTAGCTCTGTGAGATGAACTAACAGAACACAAAGCAGTTTTTCAGACAGCTTCTTTTCGATTAGTATCTTAGGATATTTCCATTTTCACCATAGACCTCTATGGGCTTCCACATATCACGTTGGAAATTCCTCAAAAAAAGTCTTAGCGGAAGGCTTCTTGAGGGGAAAGCTGTAACTTTCTGAGATGAATTATCAGAACACAAATCAGTTTCTTGGAAAGCTTCTTTTCATTTTTTAACTGAAGGTATATCCTTTTTCACCATAGCTCTCTCTGGGCTTCCAAATATCACTTTTCAAATTCGACAAGAACAGTCTTAGCGAAAGGCTTCTTGAGGGTAAAGCTGTAATCAGTGAGGTGTATGAACAGAACACAAAGCAGTTTCTCAGAAATCTTCTTTCCAGTTTTTAACTGAAGGTATATCCTTTTCACCATAGCCCTTTTGGGCTTCCAAATATCACTTTGCAAATCCCACAAGAACAGTCTTATCGAAAGGCTTCTTGAGGAAAGCTGTAACTTTCTGAGATGAATTAACAGAACACACGGCATTTTCTCAGAAACCTACTTTTCAGTTTTTATCTTAGGATATTTCCTTTTCACCAAAGCCCTCTATGGGCTTCAAATATCACTTTGCAAATTCCACAGGAAGAGTCTTAGTGAATGGCTTCTTGAGGGAAAGCTGTAACTCTGTGAAATGAATTAACAGAACACAAAGCAGTTTCTCAGAAAGCTTCTTTCCAGTTTTTAACGGAAGATATTTCCTTTTCACCATAGCCCTCTATGGGCTTCCAAATATCACTTTGCAAATTCCAGAAGAACAGTCTTAGTGAAAGGCTTCTTGAGGGAAAGCTGTAACTCTGTGAGATGAATTAACAGAACACAAAGCAGTTTCTCAGAAATCTTCTTTCCAGTTTTTAACTGAAGATATTTCCTTTTCACCATAGCCCTCTATGGGCTTCCAAATATCACTTTGCAAATCCCACAAGAACAGTCTTAGCGAAAGGCTTCTTGAGGGAAAGCTGTAACTCTGTGAGATGAATTAACAGAACACAAAGCAGTTTCTCAGAAATCTTCTTTCCAGTTTTTAACGGAAGATATTTCCTTTTCACCATAGCCCTCTATGGGCTTCCAAATATCACTTTGCAAATTCCACAAGAACAGTCTTAGCGAAAGGCTTCTTGAGGGAAAGCTGTAACTCTGTGAGATGAATTAACAGAACACAAAGCAGTTTCTCAGAAAGCTTCCTTCCAGTTTTTAACGGAAGATATTTCCTTTTCAACATAGCCCTCTACGGGCTTCCAAATATCACTTTGCAAATTCCACAGGAAGAGTCTTACTGAACGGCTTCTTGAGCGGAAACCTGTAACTCTGTGAGATGTATTAACAGAACATAAAGCAGTTTCTCAGAAAGGTTCTTTCCAGTTTTTAACGGAAGATATTTCCTTTTCACCATAGCCCTCTATGGGCTTCCAAATATCACTTTGCAAATTCCACAAGAACAGTCTTATCGAAAGGCTTCTTGAGGGAAAGCTGTAACTCTGTGAGATGCTTTAACAGAACACAAAGCAGTTTCTCAGAAATCTTCTTTCCAGTTTTTAACGGAAGATATTTCCTTTTCACCATAGCCCTCTAAGGGCTTCCAAATATCACTTTGCAAATTCCACAAGAACAGTCTTAGTGAACGGCTTCTGGAGGAAAGCTGTAACTCTGTGAGATGAATTAACAGAACACAAAGCAGTTTCTCAGAAATCTTCTTTCCAGTTTTTAACTGAAGATATTTCCTTTTCACCATAGCCTCTATGGGCTTCCAAATATCACTTTGCAAATTCCACAAGAACAGTCTTAGCGAAAGGCTTCTTGAGGAAAGCTGTAACTCTGTGAGATGAATTAACAGAACACAAAGCAGTTTCTCAGAAAGCTTCTTTCCAGTTTTTAACGGAAGATATTTTCATTTTCACCATAGCCTCTATGGGCTTCAAAATATCACTTTGCAAATCCCACAAGAACAGTCTTAGCGAAGGCTTCTTGAGGGAAAATCTGTAACTCTTTGAGATGAATTAACAGAACACAAAGCAGTTTCACAGAATGCTTCTTTCCAGTTTTTAACTGAAGATATTTCCTTTTCAGCATAGCCCTCTATGGGATTCCAAATATCACTTTGCAAATTCCACATGAACAGTCTTAGCGAAAGGCTTCTTGAGGAAAGCTGTAACTCTCTGAGATGAATTAACAGAACACAAAGCTGTTTCTCAGAAAGCTTCTTTCAAGTTTTTAACGGAGGATATTTCCTTTTCACCATAGCCCTCTATGGGCTTCCAAATATCACTTTGCAAATCCCACAAGAACAGTCTTAGCGAAAGGCTTCTTGAGGGAAAGCTGTAATTCTGTGAGATGAATTAACAGAACACAAAGCAGTTTCTCAGAAAGCTTCTTTCCAGTTTTTAACGGAAGATATTTTCATTTTCACCATAGCCCTCTAAGGGCTTCCAAATATCACTTTGCAAATCCCACAAGAACAGTCTTAGCGAAAGGCTTCTTGAGGGAAAGCTGTAACTCTGTGAGATGAATTAACAGAACACAAAGCAGTTTCTCAGAAAGCTTCTTTCCAGTTTTTAACTGAAGATATTTCCTTTTCACCATAGCCCTCTATGGGCTTCCAAATATCACTTTGCAAATTCACAAGAACAGTCTTAGCGAAAGGCTTCTTGAGGGTAAAGCTGTAACTCTG
>JAKFHT010000508.1:0-59329 GCA_023783455.1 Erythrocebus patas | reverse complement strand
AATATCCTTTGCCAATTCCACAAGACCAGACTTAGCGAAAGGCTTTGAAGGGAAAGATGTAACTCTGTGAGATGAATTAACAGAACACAGAACGGTTTCTCAGAAAGCTTCTTTCCGGTTTTGAATGGAAGATATTTCCTTTTCACCGTAGCCTCAATGGGCTTCCAAATATCCTTGCCAATTCCACAAGAACAGCCTTAGCGAAAGGCTTTGAAGGAAAGATGTAACTGTGTGAGATGAATTAACAGAACGCAGAGCAGTTTCTCAGAAAGCTTTTTCCAGTTTTGAGCGGAAGATATTTCCTTTTCACCGTAGCCTCAATGGGCTTCCAAATATCCTTTGCTAATTCCACAAGAACAGCCTTAGCGAAAGGCTTTGAAGGAAAGATGTAACTCTGTGAGATGAATTAACAGAACACAGAGCATTTTCTCAGAAAGCATCTTTCCAGTTTTGAACGAAGATATTTCCTTTTCACCATAGGCCTCTATGGGCTTCCAAGTATCCTTTGCCAATTCCAGAAGAACAGCCTTAGCGAAAGGCTTTGAAGGAAAGATGTAACTCTGTGAGATGAATTAACAGAACACAGAACGGTTTCTCAGAAAGCTTTTTCCAGTTTTGAACGGAAGATATTTCTTTTTCACCATAGCCCTCTATGGACTTCCAAATATCACTTTGCCAATTCCAGAAGAACAGCCTTAGCGAAGGCTTCTTGAAGGAAAGATGTAACTCTGTGAGATGAATTAACAGAACACAGAGCAATTTCTCAGAAAGATTCTTCCGATTTTGAACGGAAGATATTTTTTTCACCATAGGCCTCTATGGGCTTCCAAATATCCTTGCCAATTCCACAAGAACAGCCTTAGCGAAAGGCTTTGAAGGAAAGATGTAACTCTGTGAGATGAATTAACAGAACACAGAGCATTTTCTCAGAAAGCTTCTTTCCAGTTTTGAATGGAAGATATTTCCTTTTCACCATAGGCCTCTATGGGCTTCCAAATATCCTTGCCAATTCCACAAGAACAGCCTTAGCGAAAGGCTTGAAGGGAAAGATGTAACTGTGTGAGATGAATTAACAGAACACAGAGCATTTTCTCAGAAAGCTTCTTCCAGTTTTGAACGGAAGATATTTCCTTTTTCACCATAGCCCTCTATGGGCTTCCAAATATCCCTTTGCCAATTCCACAAGAACAGCCTTAGCGAAAGGCTTCTTGAAGGAAAGATGTGACTCTGTGAGATGAATTAACAGAACACAGAGCAGTTTCTCAGAAAGCTTCTTTCCAGTTTTGAATGGAAGATATTTCCTTTTTCCCGTAGCCCTCTATGGGCTTCCAAATATAACTTTGCCAATTCCACAAGAACAGACCTTAGCGAAAGGCTTCTTGAAGGAAAGATGTAACTGTGAGATGAATTAACAGAACACAGAGCAGTTTCTCAGAAAGCTTCTTTCCAGTTTTGAATGGAAGATATTTCCTTTTTCACCATAGCCCTCTATGGGCTTCCAAATATCACTTTGCCAATTCCACAAGAACAGCCTTAGCGAAAGGCTTCTTGAAGGGAAAGATGTAACTCTGTGAGATGAATTAACAGAACACAGAGCAGCTTCTCAGAAAGCTTCTTTCCGGTTTTGAACCGAAGATATTTCCTTTTTCACCATAGCCCTCTATGGACTTCCAAATATCACTTTGCCAATTCCACAAGAACAGCCTTAGCGAAAGGCCTCTTGAAGGGAAAGATGTAACTCTGTGAGATGAATTAACAGAACACAGAACGGTTTCTCAGAAAGCATCTTTCCAGTTTTGAACGAAAGATATTTCCATTTTCACCGTAGCCCTCAATGGGCTTCCAAATATCACTTTGCCAATTCCACAAGAACAGCCTTAGCGAAAGGCTTCTTGAAGGGAAAGATGTAACTCTGTGAGATGAATTAACAGAACGCAGAGCAGTTTCTCAGAAAGCTTCCTTCCAGTTTTGAACGGAAGATATTTCCTTTTTCACCGTAGCCCTCAATGGGCTTCCAAATATCACTTTGCCAATTCCAGAAGAACAGCCTTAGCGAAAGTCTTCTTGAAGGGGAAGATGTAACTCTGTGAGATGGATGAACAGAACACAGAGCAATTTCTCAGAAAGATTCTTCCCGATTTTGAACGGAAGATATTTCCTTTTTCACCATAGCCCTCTATGGGCTTCCAAGTATCCTTTTGCCAATTCCACAAGAAGAGCCTTAGCGAAAGGCTTCTTGAAGGGAAAGATGTAACTCTGTGGGATGAATTAACAAAACACAGAGCAGTTTCTCAGAAAGCTTCTTTACAGTTTTGAACGGAAGATATTTCCTTTTTCACCATAGGCCTCTATGGGCTTCCAAATATCCCTTTGCCAATTCCACAAGAACAGCCTTAGCGAAAGGCTTCTTGAAGGGAAAGATGTAACTCTGTGAGATGAATTAATAAAACGCAGAGCAGTTTCTCAGAAAGCTTCTTTCCAGTTTTGAACGGAAGATATTTCCTTTTTCACCATAGCCCTCTATGGGCTTCCAAATATCACTTTGTCAATTCCACAAGAACAGACTTAGCGAAAGGCTTCTTGAAGGGAAAGATGTAACTCTGTGAGATCAATTAACAGAACACAGAGCAGATTCTCAGAAAGCTTCTTTCCAGTTTTGAACGGAAGATATTTCCTTTTTCACCTTAGCCCTCTATGGGCTTCCAAATATCCCTTTGCTAATTCCACAAAAACAGCCTTAGCGAAAGGCTTCTTGAAGGGAAAGATGTAACTCTGTGAGATGAATTAACAGAACACAGAGCAGTTTCTCAGAAAGCTTCTTTCCAGTTTTGAACGGAAGAGATTTCCTTTTTCACCATAGCCCTCTATGGGCTTCCAATTATCCCTTTGCCAATTCTACAAGAACAGCCTTAGCGAAAGGCTTCTTGAAGGGAAAGATGTAACTCTGTGAGATGAATTAACAGAACACAGAGCAGTTTCTCAGAAAGCTTCTTTCCAGTTTTGAACGGAAGATATTTCCTTTTTCACCATAGCCCTCTATGGGCTTCCAAATATCACTTTGCCAATTCCACAAGAACAGACTTAGCGAAAGGCTTCTTGAAGGGAAAGATGTAACTCTGTGAGATGAATTAACAGAACACAGAGCAGATTCTCAGAAAGCTTCTTTCCAGTTTTGAACGGAAGATATTTCCTTTTTCACCATAGCCCTCTATGGGCTTCCAAATATCCCTTTGCTAATTCCACAAAAACAGCCTTAGCGAAAGGCTTCTTGAAGGGAAAGATGTAACTCTGTGAGATGAATTAACAGAACACAGAGCAGTTTCTCAGAAAGCTTCTTTCCAGTTTTGAACGGAAGACACTTCCTTTTTCACCATAGCCCTCTATGGGCTTCCAATTATCCCTTTGCCAATTCCACAAGAACAGCCTTATCGAAAGGCTTCTTGAAGGGAAAGATGTAACTCTGTGAGATGAATTAACAGAACACAGAGCAGTTTCTCAGAAAGCTTCTTTCCACTTTTCAACGTAAGATATTTCCTTTTTCCCCGTAGCCCTCTATGGGCTTCCAAATATCACTTTGCCAATTCCAGTAGAACAGCCTTAGCGAAAGGCTTCTTGAAGGGAAAGATGTAACTCTGTGAGATGAATTAACAGAACACAGAGCAGTTTCTCAGAAAGCTTCTTTCCAGTTTTGAACGGAAGATATTTCCTTTTTCACCATAGCCCTCTATGGGCTTCCAATTATCCCTTTGCCAATTCTACAAGAACAGCCTTAGCGAAAGGCTTCTTGAAGGGAAAGATGTAACTCTGTGAGATGAATTAACAGAACACAGAGCAGTTTCTCAGAAAGCTTCTTTCCAGTTTTGAACGGAAGATATTTCCTTTTTCACCATAGCCCTCTATGGGCTTCCAAATATCACTTTGCCAATTCCACAAGAACAGACTTAGCGAAAGGCTTTTGAAGGAAAGATGTAACCTGTGAGATGAATTAACAGAACACAGAGCAGATTCTCAGAAAGCTTCTTTCCAGTTTTGAACGGAAGATATTTCCTTTTTCACCATAGCCCTCTATGGGCTTCCAAATATCCCTTTGCTAATTCCACAAAAACAGCCTTAGCGAAAGGCTTCTTGAAGGGAAAGATGTAACTCTGTGAGATGAATTAACAGAACACAGAGCAGTTTCTCAGAAAGCTTCTTTCCAGTTTTGAACGGAAGACACTTCCTTTTTCACCATAGCCCTCTATGGGCTTCCAAATATCCCTTTGCCAATTCCACAAGAACAGCCTTAGCGAAAGGCTTTTGAAGGAAAGATGTAACCTGTGAGATGAATTAACAGAACACAGAGCAGTTTCTCAGAAAGCTTCTTCCAGTTTTGAACGGAAGATATTTCCTTTTTCACCGTAGTCTTCTATGGGCTTCCAAATATCCCTTTGCCAATTCCACAAGAACAGCCTTAGCGAAAACTTTCTTGAAGGGAAAGATGTAACTCTGTGAGATGAATTAACAGAACACAGAGCAGTTTCTCAGAAAGCTTCTTTCCAGTTTTGAACGGAAGATATTTCCTTTTTCCCCGTAGCCCTCTATGGGCTTCCAAATATCACTTTGCCAATTCCACAAGAACAGACTTAGCGAAAGGCTTCTTGAAGGGAAAGATGTAACTCTGTGAGATGAATTAACAGAACACAGAGCAGTTTCTCAGAAAGCTTCTTTCCAGTTTTGAACGGAAGATATTTCCTTTTTCACCATAGCCCTCTATGGGCTTCCAAATATCCCTTTGCCAATTCCACAAGAACAGCCTTAGCGAAAGGCTTCTTGAAGGGAAAGATGTAACTCTGTGAGATGAATTAACAGAACACAGAGCAGTTTCTCAGAAAGCTTCTTTCCAGTTTTGAACGGAAGATATTTCCTTTTTCACCATAGCCCTCTATGGGCTTCCAAATATCACTTTGCCAATTCCACAAGAACAGCCTTAGCGAAAGGCTTTTGAAGGAAAGATGTAACTCTGTGAGATGAATTAACAGAACACAGAGCAGTTTCTCAGAAAGCTTCTTTCCAGTTTTGAACGGAAGATATTTCCTTTTTCACCATAGCCTCTATGGGCTTCCAAATATCCTTTGCTAATTCCACAAGAACAGCCTTAGCGAAAGGCTTTTGAAGGGAAAGATGTAACTCTGTGAGATGAATTAACAGAACACAGAGCAGTTTCTCAGAAAGCTTCTTTCCACTTTTGAACGGAAGATATTTCCTTTTTCACCATAGCCCTCAATGGGCTTCCAAATATCACTTTGCCAATTCCACAAGAACAGCCTTAGCGAAAGGCTTCTTGAAGGGAAGATGTAACTCTGTGAGATGAATTAACAGAACACAGAGCAGTTTCTCAGAAAGCTACTTTCCAGTTTTGAACGGAAGATATTTCCTTTTTCACCGTAGCCTCTATGGGCTTCCAAATATCACTTGCCAATTCCACAAGAACAGCCTTAGCGAAAGGCTTCTTGAAGGGAAAGATGTAACTCTGTGAGATGAATTAACAGAACACAGAGCAGTTTCTCAGAAAGCTTCTTTCCAGTTTTGAACGGAAGATATTTCCTTTTTCACCATAGCCTCTATGGGCTTCCAAATATCCCTTGCTAATTCCACAAGAACAGCCTTAGCGAAAGGCTTCTTGAAGGGAAAGATGTAACTCTGTGAGATGAATTAACAGAACACAGAGCAGTTTCTCAGAAAGCTTCTTTCCAGTTTTGAATGGAAGATATTTCCTTTTTCACCATAGCCCTCTATGGGCTTCCAAATATCCCTTTGCCAATTCCACAAGAACAGCCTTAGCGAAAGGCTTCTTGAAGGGAAAGATGTAACTCTGTGAGATGAATTAACAGAACAAAGAGCAGTTTCAGAAAGCTACTTTCCAGTTTTGAACGGAAGATATTTCCTTTTTCCCCGTAGCCCTCTATGGGCTTCCAAATATCACTTTGCGAATTCCACAAGAACAGACTTAGCGAAAGGCTTTGAAGGAAAGATGTAACTCTGTGAGATGAATTAACAGAACACAGAGCAGTTTCTCAGAAAGCTTCTTTCCAGTTTTGAAAGGAAGATATTTCCTTTTTCACCATAGCCTCTATGGGCTTCGAGATATCCTTTGCTAATTCCACAAGAACAGCCTTAGCGAAAGGCTTCTTGAAGGAAAGATGTAACTCTGTGAGATGAATTAACAGAACACAGAGCAGTTTCTCAGAAAGCTTTACCAGTTTTGAACGGAAGATTTTTTCACCATAGCCTCTATGGGCTTCCAAATATCACTTGCTAATTCCACAAGAACAGCCTTAGCGAAAGGCTTCTTGAAGGAAAGATGTAACTCTGTGAGATGAATTAACAGAACACAGAGCAGTTTCTCAGAAAGCTTCTTTCCAGTTTTGAACGGAAGATATTTCCTTTTTCCCCATAGCCCTCTATGGGCTTCCAAATATCCTTTGCCAATTCCACAAGAACAGCCTTAGCGAAAGGCTTTGAAGGGAAAGATGTAACTCTGTGAGATGAATTAACAGAACACAGAGCAGTTTCTCAGAAAGCTTTTTCCAGTTTTGAACGGAAGATATTTCCTTTTTCACCATAGCCCTCAATGGGCTTCCAAATATCACTTTGCCAATTCCACAAGACCAGACTTAGCGAAAGGCTTGAAGGAAAGATGTAACCTGTGAGATGAATTAACAGAACACAGAGCAGTTTCTCAGAAAGCTTCTTTCCAGTTTTGAACGGAAGATATTTCGTTTTTCACCATAGCCCTCTATGGGCTTCCAAATATCCCTTTGCCAATTCCACAAGAACAGCCTTAGCGAAAGGCTTCTTGAAGGGAAAGATGTGACTCTGTGAGATCAATTAACAGAACACAGAGCAGTTTCTCAGAAAGCTTCTTTCCGGTTTTGAATGGAAGATATTTCCTTTTTCCCCGTAGCCCTCTATGGGCTTCCAAATATAACTTTGCCAATTCCACAAGAACAGACTTAGCGAAAGGCTCCTTGAAGGGAAAGATGTAACTGTGTGAGATGAATTAACAGAACACAGAGCAGTTTCTCAGAAAGCTTCTTTCCAGTTTTGAATGGAAGATATTTCCTTCACCATACCCCTCTATGGGCTTCCAAATATCACTTTGCTAATTCCACAAGAACAGCCTTAGCGAAAGGCTTTGAAGGGAAAGATGTAACTCTGTGAGATGAATTAACAGAACACAGAGAAGCTTCTCAGAAAGCTTCTTCCAGTTTTGAACGAAGATATTTCCTTTTCACCATAGCCTCTATGGGCTTCCAAATATCACTTGCCAATTCCACAAGAACAGCCTTAGCGAAAGGCCTTGAAGGAAAGATGTAACTCTGTGAGATGAATTAACAGAACACAGAACGGTTTCTCAGAAAGCATCTTTCCAGTTTTGAACGAAAGATATTTCCATTTTCACCGTAGCCCTCAATGGGCTTCCAAATATCACTTTGCCAATTCCACAAGAACAGCCTTAGCGAAAGGCTTTGAAGGAAAGATGTAACTCTGTGAGATGAATTAACAGAACACAGAGCAGTTTCTCAGAAAGCTTCCTTCCAGTTTTGAACGGAAGATATTTCCTTTTTCACCGTAGCCCTCAATGGGCTTCCAAATATCACTTTGCCAATTCCAGAAGAACAGCCTTAGCGAAAGTCTTCTTGAAGGGGAAGATGTAACTCTGTGAGATGGATGAACAGAACACAGAGCAATTTCTCAGAAAGATTCTTCCCGATTTTGAACGGAAGATATTTCCTTTTTCACCATAGCCCTCTATGGGCTTCCAAGTATCCTTTTGCCAATTCCACAAGAAGAGCCTTAGCGAAAGGCTTCTTGAAGGGAAAGATGTAACTCTGTGGGATGAATTAACAAAACACAGAGCAGTTTCTCAGAAAGCTTCTTTACAGTTTTGAACGGAAGATATTTCCTTTTTCACCATAGGCCTCTATGGGCTTCCAAATATCCTTTGCTAATTCCACAAGAACAGCCTTAGAAAGGCTTCTTGAAGGAAAGATGTAACTCTGTGAGATGAATTAATAAAACGCAGAGCAGTTTCTCAGAAAGCTTCTTTCCAGTTTTGAACGGAAGATATTTCCTTTTTCACCATAGCCCTCTATGGGCTTCCAAATATCACTTTGTCAATTCCACAAGAACAGACTTAGCGAAAGGCTTCTTGAAGGAAAGATGTAACTCTGTGAGATCAATTAAAAGAACACAGAGCAGATTCTCAGAAAGCTTCTTTCCAGTTTTGAACGGAAGATATTTCCTTTTCACCTTAGCCCTCTATGGGCTTCCAAATATCCCTTTGCTAATTCCACAAGAACAGCCTTAGCGAAAGGCTTTGAAGGAAAGATGTAACTCTGTGAGATGAATTAACAGAACACAGAGCAGTTTCTCAGAAAGCTTCTTTCCAGTTTTGAACGGAAGACACTTCCTTTTTCACCATAGCCCTATGGGCTTCCAAATATCCCTTTGCTAATTCCACAAGAACAGCCTTAGCGAAAGGCTTCTTGAATGGAAAGATGTAACTCTGTGAGATGAATTAACAGAACACAGAGCAGTTTCTCAGAAAGCTTCTTTCCAATTTTGAACGGAAGATATTTTTTCACCATAGCCCTATGGCTTCCAAATATCCTTTGCCAATTCCACAAGAACAGCCTTAGCGAAAACCTTCTTGAAGGGAAGATGTAACTCTGTGAGATGAATTAACAGAACACAGAGCAGTTTCTCAGAAAGCTTCTTTCCAGTTTACAACGGAAGATATTTTTTTTCACCATAGCCCTCTATGGGCTTCCAAATATCACTTTGCCAATTCCAGTAGAACAGCCTTAGCGAAAGGCTTCTTGAAGGGAAAAATGTAACTCTGTGAGATGAATTAACAGAACACAGAGCAGTTTCTCAGAAAGCTTCTTTCCAGTTTTGAACGGAAGAGATTTCCTTTTTCACCATAGCCCTCTATGGGCTTCCAATTATCCCTTTGCCAATTCTACAAGAACAGCCTTAGCGAAAGGCTTCTTGAAGGGAAAGATGTAACTCTGTGAGATGAATTAACAGAAAACAGAGCAGTTTCTCAGAAAGCTTCTTCCGGTTTTGAACGGAAGATATTTCCTTTTCACCATAGCCCTCTATGGGCTTCCAAATATCACTTTGCCAATTCCACAAGAACAGACTTAGCGAAAGGCTTCTTGAAGGGAAAGATGTAACTCTGTGAGATGAATTAACAGAACACAGAGCAGATTCTCAGAAAGCTTCTTTCCAGTTTTGAACGGAAGATATTTCCTTTTTCACCATAGCCCTCTATGGGCTTCCAAATATCCCTTTGCTAATTCCACAAAAACAGCCTTAGCGAAAGGCTTCTTGAAGGGAAAGATGTAACTCTGTGAGATGAATTAACAGAACACAGAGCAGTTTCTCAGAAAGCTTCTTTCCAGTTTTGAACGGAAGACACTTCCTTTTTCACCATAGCCCTCTATGGGCTTCCAATTATCCCTTTGCCAATTCCACAAGAACAGCCTTATCGAAAGGCTTCTTGAAGGGAAAGATGTAACTCTGTGAGATGAATTAACAGAACACAGAGCAGTTTCTCAGAAAGCTTCTTTCCACTTTTGAACGGAAGATATTTCCTTTTTCACCGTAGTCTTCTATGGGCTTCCAAAAATCCCTTTGAAATTCCACAAGAACAGCCTTAGCGAAAACTTTCTTGAAGGGGAAGATGTAACTCTGTGAGATGAATTAACAGAACACAGAGCAGTTTCTCAGAAAGCTTCTTTCCAGTTTTGAACGGAAGATATTTCCTTTTTCCCAGTAGCCCTCTATGGGCTTCCAAATATCACTTTGCCAATTCCACAAGAACAGCCTTAGCTAAAGGCTTCTTGAAGGAAGATGTAACTCTGTGAGATGAATTAACAGAACACAGAGCAGTTTCTCAGAAAGCTTCTTTCCAGTTTTGAACGGAAGATATTTCCTTTTCACCATAGCCTCTATGGGCTTCCAAATATCCCTTGCCAATTCCACAAGAACAGCCTTAGCGAAAGGCTTTGAAGGAAAGATGTAACTCTGTGAGATGAATTAACAGAACACAGCAGTTTCTCAGAAAGCTTCTTTCCAGTTTTGAATGGAAGATATTTCCTTTTTCACCATAGCCTCTATGGGCTTCCAAATATCACTTTGCCAATTCCACAAGAACAGCCTTAGCGAAAGGCTTTGAAGGGAAAGATGTAACTCTGTGAGATGAATTAACAGAACACAGAGCAGTTTCTCAGAAAGCTTCTTCCAGTTTTGAACGGAAGATATTTCCTTTTTCTCCGTAGAACTCTATGGGCTTCCAAATATCACTTTGCCAATTCCACAAGAACAGCCTTAGCGAAAGGCTTCTTGAAGGAAAGATGTAACTCTGTGAGATGAATTAACAGAACACAGAGCAGTTTCTCAGAAAGCTTCTTTCCACTTTTGAACGGAAGATATTTCTTTTCACCATAGCCCTCTATGGGCTTCCAAATATCCCTTTGCTAATTCCACAAGAACAGCCTTAGCGAAAGGCTTTGAAGGGAAAGATGTAACTCTGTGAGATGAATTAACAGAACACAGAGCAGTTTCTCAGAAAGCTACTTTCCAGTTTTGAACGGAAGATATTTCCTTTTTCCCAGTAGCCCTCTATGGGCTTCCAAATATCACTTTGCCAATTCCACAAGAACAGCCTTAGCTAAAGGCTTTGAAGGGAAAGATGTAACTCTGTGAGATGAATTAACAGAACACAGAGCAGTTTCTCAGAAAGTTTCTTTCCAGTTTTGAACGGAAGATATTTTTTCACCATAGCCCTCTATGGGCTTCCAAATATCCCTTTGCCAATTCCACAAGAACAGCCTTAGCGAAAGGCTTCTTGAAGGGAAAGATGTAACTCTGTGAGATGAATTAACAGAACACAGAGCAGTTTCTCAGAAAGCTTCTTTCCGGTTTTGAATGGAAGATATTTCCTTTTTCACCATAGCCCTCTATGGGCTTCCAAATATCCCTTTGCCAATTCCACAAGAACAGCCTTAGCGAAAGGCTTCTTGAAGGGAAAGATGTAACTCTGAGATGAATTAACAGAACAAAGAGCAGTTTCAGAAAGCTACTTTCCAGTTTTGAACGGAAGATATTTCCTTTTTCACCGTAGCCCTCTATGGGCTTCCAAATATCACTTTGCGAATTCCACAAGAACAGACTTAGCGAAAGGCTTCTTGAAGGGAAAGATGTAACTCTGTGAGATGAATTAACAGAAAACAGAGCAGTTTCTCAGAAAGCTTCTTTCCAGTTTTGAAAGGAAGATATTTCCTTTTCACCATAGCCTCTATGGGCTTCCAAATATCCTTTGCCAATTCCACAAGAACAGCCTTAGCGAAAGGCTTTTGAAGGGAAAGATGTAACTCTGTGATGAATTAACAGAACACAGAGCAGTTTCTCAGAAAGCTTCTTCCAGTTTTGAACGGAAGATATTTTTTCACCATAGCCTCTATGGGCTTCCAAATATCCTTGCTAATTCCACAAGAACAGCCTTAGCGAAAGGCTTCTTGAAGGGAAAGATGTAACTCTGTGAGATGAATTAACAGAACACAGAGCAGTTTCTCAGAAAGCTTTCTGGTTTTGAACGGAAGATATTTCCTTTTTCACCATAGCCTCTATGGGCTTCCAAATATCACTTTGCCAATTCCACAAGAACAGACTTAGCGAAAGGCTTTTGAAGGAAAGATGTAACTCTGTGAGATGAATTAACAGAACACAGAGCAGTTTCTCAGAAAGCTTCTTTCCAGTTTTGAATGGAAGATATTTCCTTTTTCACCATAGCCCTATGGGCTTCCAAATATCACTTGCCAATTCCACAAGAACAACCTTAGCGAAAGGCTTCTTGAAGGGAAAGATGTAACTCTGTGAGATGAATTAACAGAACACAGAGCAGTTTCTCAGAAAGTTTCTTTCCAGTTTTGAACGGAAGATATTTTTTCACCATAGCCCTCTATGGGCTTCCAAATATCCCTTGCTAATTCCACAAGAACAGCCTTAGCGAAAGGCTTGAAGGTAAAGATGTAACTCTGTGAGATGAATTAACAGAACACAGAGCAGCTTTCTCAGAAAGCTTCTTTCCAGTTTTGAACGGAAGATATTTCCTTTTTCACCATAGCCCTCTATGGCTTCCAAATATCACTTTGCTAATTCCACAAGAACAGCCTTAGCGAAAGGCTTTTGAAGGGAAAGATGTAACTCTGTGAGATGAATTAACAGAACACAGAGCAGTTTCAGAAAGCATCTTTCCAGTTTTGAACGGAAGATATTTCTTTTCACCATAGCCTCTGTGGGCTTCCAAATATCCCTTGCCAATTCCACAAGAACAGCCTTGAATTAAAGGCTTTGAAGGGAAAGATGTAACTCTGTGAGATGAATTAACAGAACGCAGAGCAGTTTCTCAGAAAGCTTCTTCCAGTTTTGAACGGAAGATATTTTTTTCACCGTAGCTCAATGGCCTCCAAATATCCTTTGCCAATTCCACAAGAACAGCCTTAGCGAAAGTCTTCTTGAAGGAAGATGTAACTCTGTGAGATGTATTAACAGAACACAGAGCAGTTTCTCAGAAAGATTCTTTCCAGGTTTTGAACGGAAGATATTTCCTTTTCACCATAGCCCTCTATGGGCTTCCAAATATCCCTTTGTTAATTCCACAAGAACAGCCTTAGCGTAAAGGCTTGAAGGGAAAGATGTAACTCTGTGAGATGAATTAACAGAACACAGAGCAGTTTCTCAGAAAGCTTCTTTCCAGTTTTGAACGGAAGACATTTTTTCACCATAGCCTCTATGGGCTTCCAAATATCCTTGCCAATTCCACAAGAACAGCCTTTACGTAAAGGCTTCTTGAAGGAAAGATGTAACCTGTGAGATGAATTAACAGAACACAGAGCAGTTTCTCAGAAAGTTTTTCCAGTTTTGAACGGAAGATATTTCCTTTTTCACCATAGCCCTCTATGGGCTTCCAAATATCCTTTGCTAATTCCACAAGAACAGCCTTAGCGAAAGCCTCTTGAAGGAAGATGTAACTCTGTGAGATGAATTAACAGAACACAGAGCAGTTTCTCAGAAAGCTTCTTTCCAGTTTTGAACGGAAGATACTTTTTCCCTGTAGCCTCTATGGGCTTCCAAACCTCACTTTGCCAATTCCAGTAGAACAGCCTTAGCGAAAGGCTTCTTGAAGGAAAGATGTAACTCTGTGAGATGAATTAACAGAACACAGAGCAGTTTCTCAGAAAGTTCTTTTCCAGTTTTGAACGGAAGAGAGATTTTTCACCATAGCCCTCATATGGGCTTCCAAATATCACTTGCCAATTCCACAAGAACAGACTTAGCGAAAGGTTCTTGAAGGAAAGATGTAACTCTGTGAGATGAATTAACAGAACACGGAGCAGATTCTCAGAAAGTTTTTTCCAGTTTTGAACGGAAGATATTTCCTTTTCACCATAGCCCTCTATGGGCTTCCAAATATCCTTTGCTAATTCCACAAGAACAGCCTTAGCGAAAGGCTTCTTGAAGGGAAAGATGTAACTCTGTGAGATGAATTAACAGAACACAGAGCAGTTTCTCAGAGTTTCTTTCCAGTTTTGAACGGAAGACACTTCCTTTATCACCATAGCCCTCATGGGCTTCCAATTATCCTTTGCCAATTCCACAAGAACAGCCTTAGCGAAAGGCTTGAAGGGAAAGATGTAACTCTGTGAGATAAATTAACAGAACACAGAGCAGTTTCTCAGAAAGCTTCTTTCCAGTTTTGAACGGAAGAGATTTCTTTTCACCATAGCCCTCTATGGGCTTCCAAATATCCTTTGCTAATTCCACAAGAACAGCCTTAGCGAAACTTCTTGAAGGGAAGATGTAACTCTGTGAGATGAATTAACAGAACACAGAGCAGTTTCTCAGAAAGCTTCTTTCCAGTTTTGAACGGAAGATATTTCCTTTTTCCCCATAGCCTCTAAGGGCTTCCAAATATCACTTTGCTAATTCCACAAGAACAGCCTTAGCGAAAGGCTTCTTGAAGGGAAAGATGTAATTCTGTGAGATGAATTAACAGAACACAGAGCAGTTTCTCAGAAAGTTTCTTCCAGTTTTGAACGGAAGATATTTCCTTTTTCACCATAGCCCTCTATGGGCTTCCTAAATATCACTTTGCTAATTCCACAAGAACAGCCTTAGCGAAGGCTTTTGAAGGGAAAGATGTAACTCTGTGAGATGAATTAACAGAACACAGAGCAGTTTCAGAAAGCTTCTTCCGGTTTTGAATGGAAGATATTTTTTCACCATAGCCCTCTATGGGCTTCCAAATATCACTTTGCTAATTCCACAACAACAGCTCACCGAAAAGGCTTCTTGAAGGAAAGATGTAACTGTGAGATGAATTAACAGAACACAGAAGAGCAGTTTCTCAGAAAGTTTCTTTCCAGTTTTGAACGGAAGATATTTCCTTTTTCACCATAGAGCCCTCTATGGGCTTCCAAATATCACTTGCCAATTCCAAAAGAACAGACTTGAAGGAAGGCTTCTTGAAGGGAAAGATGTAACTCTGTGAGATGAATTAACAGAACACAGAGCAGTTTCTCAGAAAGCTTCTTTCCAGTTTTGAACGGAAGATATTTTTTCACCATAGCCCTATGGGCTTCCAAATATCCCTTTGCTAATTCCACAAGAACAGCCTTAGCGAAAGGCTTTTGAAGGAAAGATGTAACTCTGTGAGATGAATTAACAGAACACAGAGCAGTTTCTCAGAAAGCTTCTTTCCAGTTTTGAACGGAAGATATTTCCTTTTTCACCATAGCCCTCTATGGGCTTCCAAATATCACTTTGCCAATTCCACAAGAACAGCCTTAGCGAAAGGCTTTTGAAGGGAAAGATGTAACTCTGTGAGATGAATTAACAGAACACAGAGCAGTTTCTCAGAAAGCTTCTTTCCACTTTTGAACGGAAGATATTTCCTTTTTCACCATAGCCCCTATGGGCTTCCAAATATCACTTTGCCAATTCCAGAAGAACAGCCTTAGAAAGGCTTCTTGAAGGAAAGATGTAACCTGTGAGATGAATTAACAGAACACAGAGCATTTTCTCAGAAAGCTTCTTTCCACTTTTGAACGGAAGATATTTCCTTTTTCACCATAGCCCTATGGGCTTCCAAATATCACTTTGCTAATTCCACAAGAACAGCCTTAGGGAAAGGCTTCTTGAAGGGAAAGATGTAACCTGTGAGATGAATTAACAGAACACAGAGCAGTTTCTCAGAAAGTTTTTCCAGTTTTGAACGGAAGATATTTCCTTTTTCACCATAGCCCTCTATGGGCTTCCAAATATCACTCTGCGAATTCCACAAGAACAGCCTTAGCGAAAGGCTTCTTGAAGGGAAAGATGTAACTCTGTGAGATGAATTAACAGAACACAGAGCAGTTTCTCAGAAAGTTTCTTTCCAGTTTTGAACGGAAGATATTTCCTTTTTCACCATAGTCCTCTACAGGCTTCCAAATATCCCTTTGCCAATTCCACAAGAGCAGCCTTAGCGAAAGGCTTCTTGAAGAGAAAAATGTAACTCTGTGAGATGAATTAACAGAACACACAGCAGTTTCTCAGAAAGCTTCTTTCCAGTTTTGAACGGAAGATATTTCCTTTTTCAACATAGCCCTCTAAAGACTTCCAAATATCCCCTTGCCAATTGCACAAGAACAGCCTTAGCGAAAGGCTTCTTGAAGGGAAAGATGTAACTCTGTGAGATGAATTAACGGAACACAGAGCAGTTTCTCAGAAAGCTTCTTTCCAGTTTACAACGGAAGATATTTCCTTTTTCACCATAGGCCTCTATGGGCTTCCAAATATCACTTTGCCCATTCCACAAGAACAACCTTAGCGAAAGGCTTCTTGAAGGGAAAGATGTAACTCTGTGAGATGAATTAACAGAACACAGAGCAGTTTCTCAGAAATCTTCTTTCCAGTTTTGAACGGAAGATATTTCCTTTTTCCCCGTAGCCCTCTATGGGCTTCCAAATGTCACTGTGCCAATTCCACAAGAACAGCCTTAGGGAAAGGCTTCTTGAAGGGAAAGATGTAACTCTGTGAGATGAATTAACAGAACACAGAGCAGTTTCTCAGAAAGCTTCTTTCCGCTTTTAAACGGAAGATATTTTTTTCACCATAGCCCTCACGGGCTTCCAAATATCCTTTGCTAATTCCACAAGAGCAGCCTTAGCGAAAGGCTTGAAGGGAAAGATGTAACTTTGTGAGAAGAATTAACAGAACACTGAGCATTTTCTCAGAATGCTTCTTTCCAGTTTTGAACGGAAGATATTTTTCACCATAGCCCTCTATGGGCTTCCAAATATCACTTTGCCAATTCCAGAAGAACAGCCTTAGCGAAAGGCTTTGAAGGAAAGATGTAACTCTGTGAGATGAATTAACAGAACACAGAGCAGTTTCTCAGAAAGTTTCTTTCCAGTTTTGAAAGGAAGATATTTCCTTTTTCACCATAGCCTCTATGGGCTTCCAAATATCCTTTGCCAATTCCACAAGAACAGCCTTAGCGAAGGCTTCTTGAAGGAAAAATGTAACTCTGTGAGATGAATTAACAGAACACAGAGCAGTTTCTCAGAAAGCTTCTTTCCGCTTTTGAACGGAAGATATTTCCTTTTTCACCATAGCCCTCTGGGCTTCCAAATATCCCTTGCCAATTCCACAAGAGCAGCCTTAGCGAAAGGCTTCTTGAAGAGAAAATGTAACTCTGTGAGATGAATTAACAGAACACAGAGCAGTTTCAGAAAGCTTTTTCCAGTTTTGAACGGAAGATATTTCCTTTTTCAACATAGCCCTCTAAGGACTTCCAAATATCCCTTGCCAATTCCACAAGAACAGACTTAGCGAAAGGCTTCTTGAAGGGAAAGATGTAACTCTGTGAGATGAATTAACAGAACACAGAGCAGTTTCAGAAAGCTTTTTCCAGTTTTGAAAGGAAGATATTTCCTTTTTCACCATAGCCTCTATGGGCTTCAAATATCCTTTGCTAATTCCTCAAGAACAGCCTTAGCGAAAGGCTTTTGAAGGGAAAGATGTAACTCTGTGAGAAGAATTAACAGAACACAGAGCATTTTCTCAGAAAGCTTCTTTCCAGTTTTGAAGGAAGATATTTTTTTCACCATAGTCCTCTATGGGCTTCCAAATATCACTTTGCCAATTCCACAAGAACAGCCTTAGCGAAAGGCTTCTTGAAGAGAAAATGTAACTCTGTGAGATGAATTAACAGAACACACAGCAGTTTCTCAGAAAGCTTTTTCCAGTTTTGAACGGAAGATATTTCCTTTTTCAACATAGCCCTCTAAGGACTTCCAAATATCCCTTTGCTAATTCCACAAGAACAGCCTTAGCGAAAGGCTCTTGAAGGGAAAGATGTAACTCTGTGAGATGAATTAACAGAACACACAGCAGTTTCTCAGAAAGCTTCTTTCCAGTTTACAACGGAAGATATTTCCTTTTTCACCATAGGCCTCTATGGCTTCCAAATATCACTTTGCCCATTCCACAAGAACAACCTTAGCGAAAGGCTTTGAAGGGAAAGATGTAACTCTGTGAGATGAATTAACAGAACACAGAGCAGTTTCTCAGAAATCTTCTTTCCAGTTTTGAACGGAAGATATTTCCTTTTTCACCATAGCCCTATGGGCTTCCAAATGTCACTGTGCCAATTCCACAAGAACAGCCTTAGGGAAAGGCTTCTGAAGGGAAAGATGTAACTCTGTGAGATGAATTAACAGAACACAGAGCAGTTTCTCAGAAAGCTTCTTTCCAGTTTTGAACGAAGATATTTCCTTTTTCACCATAGGCCTCTATGGGCTTCCAAATATCACTTTGCCCATTCCACAAGAACAACCTTAGCGAAAGGCTTCTTGAAGGGAAAGATGTAACTCTGTGAGATGAATTAACAGAACACAGAGCAGTTTCTCAGAAATCTTCTTTCCAGTTTTGAACGGAAGATATTTCCTTTTTCCCCGTAGCCCTCTATGGGCTTCCAAATGTCACTGTGCCAATTCCACAAGAACAGCCTTAGGGAAAGGCTTCTTGAAGGGAAAGATGTAACTCTGTGAGATGAATTAACAGAACACAGAGCAGTTTCTCAGAAAGCTTCTTTCCGCTTTTAAACGGAAGATATTTCCTTTTTCACCATAGCCCTCTACGGGCTCCCAAATATCCCTTTGCCAATTCCACAAGAGCAGCCTTAGCGAAAGGCTTCTTGAAGGGAAAGATGTAACTTTGTGAGAAGAATTAACAGAACACTGAGCATTTTCTCAGAATGCTTCTTTCCAGTTTTGAACGGAAGATATTTCCTTTTTCACCATAGCCCTCTATGGGCTTCCAAATATCACTTTGCCAATTCCAGAAGAACAGCCTTAGCGAAAGGCTTCTTGAAGGGAAAGATGTAACTCTGTGAGATGAATTAACAGAACACAGAGCAGTTTCTCAGAAAGCTTCTTTCCGGTTTTGAACGGAAGATATTTCCTTTTTCACCATAGCCCTCTATGGGCTTCCAAATATCGGTTTGCCAACTCCAAAAGAACAGCCTTAGCGAAAGGCTTCTTGAAGGGAAAAATGTAACTCTGTGAGATGAATTAACAGAACACAGAGCGGTGTCTCAGAAAGCTTCTTTCCGCTTTTGAACGGAAGATATTTCCTTTTTCACCATAGCCCTCTACGGGCTTCCAAATATCCCTTTGCCAATTCCACAAGAGCAGCCTTAGCGAAAGGCTTCTTGAAGAGAAAAATGTAACTCTGTGAGATGAATTAACAGAACACAGAGCAGTTTCGCAGAAAGCTTCTTTCCAGTTTTGAACGGAAGATATTTCCTTTTTCAACATAGCCCTCTAAGGACTTCCAAATATCCCCTTGCCAATTCCACAAGAACAGACTTAGCGAAAGGCTTCTTGAAGGGAAAGATGTAACTCTGTGAGATGAATTAACAGAACACAGAGCAGTTTCTCAGAAAGCTTCTTTCCAGTTTTGAAAGGAAGATATTTCCTTTTTCACCATAGCCCTCTATGGGCTTCAAAATATCCCTTTGCTAATTCCTCAAGAACAGCCTTAGCGAAAGGCTTCTTGAAGTGAAAGATGTAACTCTGTGAGAAGAATTAACAGAACACAGAGCATTTTCTCACAAAGCTTCTTTCCAGTTTCGAAGGGAAGATATTTCCTTTTTCACCATAGTCCTCTATGGGCTTCCAAATATCACTCTGCGAATTCCACAAGAACAGCCTTAGCGAAAGGCTTCTTGAAGGGAAAGATGTAACTCTGTGAGATGAATTAACAGAACACAGAGCAGTTTCTCAGAAAGTTTCTTTCCAGTTTTGAACGGAAGATATTTCCTTTTTCACCATAGCCCTCTATGGGCTTCCAAATATCACTTTGCCAATTCCAGAAGAACAGCCTTAGCGAAAGGCTTCTTGAAGGGAAAGATGTAACTCTGTGAGATGAATTAACAGAACACAGAGCAGTTTCTCAGAAAGCTTCTTTCCGGTTTTGAACGGAAGATATTTCCTTTTTCACCATAGCCCTCTATGGGCTTCCAAATATCGCTTTGCCAACTCCACAAGAACAGCCTTAGCGAAAGGCTTCTTGAAGGGAAAAATGTAACTCTGTGAGATGAATTAACAGAACACAGAGCAGTTTCTCAGAAAGCTTCTTTCAAGTTTTGAACGGAACATATTTCCTCTTTCACCATAGCCCTCTAAGGGCTTCCAAATATCACTCTGCCAATTCCACAAGAACAGCCTTAGCGAAAGGCTGCTTGAAGGGAAAGATGTAACTCTGTGAGATGAATTAACAGAACACAGAGCAGTTTCTCAGAAAGCTACTTTCCAGTTTTGAACGGAAGATATTTCCTTTTTCACCATAGCCCTCTATGGGCTTCCAAATATCACTCTGCCAATTCCACAAGAACAGCCTTAGCGAAAGGCTTCTTGAAGGAAAGATGTAACTCTGTGAGATGAATTAACAGAACAGAGCAGTTTCTCAGAAATCTTCTTTTCCAGTTTTGAACGGAAGATATTTCCTTTTTCACCATAGCCCTCTATGGGCTTCCAAATATCCCTTTGCTAATTCCACAAGAACAGCCTTAGGAAAGGCTTCTTGAAGGAAAGATGTAACTCTGTGAGATGAATTAACAGAACACAGAGCAGTTTCTCAGAAAGCTTCTTTCCAGTTTTGAACGGAAGATATTTTTTTCACCATAGGCCTCTATGGGCTTCCAAATATCCCTTGCTAATTCCACAAGAACAGCCTTAGCGAAAGGCTTTGAAGGGAAAGATGTAACTCTGTGAGATGAATTAACAGAACACAGAGCATTTTCTCAGAAAGCTTCTTTCCAGTTTTGAACGGAAGATATTTCCTTTTTCACCATAGCCCTCTATGGGCTTCCAAATATCACTTTGCTAATTCCACAAGAACAGCCTTAGGAAAGGCTTCTTGAAGGAAAGATGTAACCTGTGAGATGAATTAACAGAACACAGAGCAGTTTCTCAGAAAGTTTCTTTCCAGTTTTGAACGGAAGATATTTCCTTTTTCACCATAGCCCTCTATGGGCTTCCAAATATCACTTGCCAATTCCACAAGAACAGCCTTAGCGAAAGGCTTTTGAAGGAAAGATGTAACTCTGTGAGATGAATTAACAGAACACAGAGCAGTTTCTCAGAAAGTTTCTTTCCAGTTTTGAACGGAAGATATTTCCTTTTTCACCATAGCCCTCTATGGGCTTCCAAATATCACTCTGCCAATTCCACAAGAACAGCCTTAGCGAAAGGCTTTTGAAGGAAAGATGTAACTCTGTGAGATGAATTAACAGAACACAGAGCAGTTTCTCAGAAAGCTTCTTTCCAGTTTTGAACGGAAGATATTTTTTCACCATAGCCCTCTATGGCTTCCAAATATCCCTTGCTAATTCCACAAGAACAGCCTTAGCGAAAGGCTTTTGAAGGAAAGATGTAACTCTGTGAGATGAATTAACAGAACACAGAGCAGTTTCTCAGAAAGCTTCTTTCCAGTTTTGAACGGAAGATATTTCCTTTTTCACCATAGCCTCTATGGGCTTCCAAATATCACTTTGCCCATTCCACAAGAACAGCCTTAGCGAAAGGCTTTGAAGGGAAAGATGTAACCTGTGAGATGAATTAACAGAACACAGAGCAGTTTCTCAGAAAGCTTCTTTCCAGTTTTGAACGGAAGATATTTCCTTTTTCACCATAGCCCCTATGGGCTTCCAAATATCACTTTGCTAATTCCACAAGAACAGCCTTAGGAAAGGCTTCTTGAAGGGAAAGATGTAACTCTGTGAGATGAATTAACAGAACACAGAGCAGTTTCTCAGAAAGCTTCTTTCCAGTTTTGAACGGAAGATATTTCCTTTTTCACCATAGCCCTCATGGGCTTCCAAATATCCTTGCCAATTCCACAAGAACAGCCTTAGCGAAAGGCTTGAAGGAAAGATGTAACTCTGTGAGATGAATTAACAGAACACAGAGCAGTTTCTCAGAAAGCTTCTTTCCAGTTTTGAACGGAAGATATTTCCTTTTTCACCATAGCCCTCTATGGGCTTCCAAATATGCCTTTGCCAATTCCACAAGAACAGCCTTAGCGATAGGCTTCTTGAAGGGAAAAATGTAACTCTGTGAGATGAATTAACAGAACACAGAGCAGTTTCTCAGAAAGCTTCTTTCAAGTTTTGAACGGAACATATTTCCTTTTTCACCATAGCCCTCTATGGGCTTCCAAATATACCTTTGCCAATTCCACAAGAACAGCCTTAGCGAAAGGCTTCTTGAAGGGAAAGATGTAACTCTGTGAGATGAATTAACAGAACACAGAGCAGTTTCTCAGAAAGCTTCTTTCCAGTTTTGAACGGAAGATATTTCCTTTTTCACCATAGCCCTCTATGGGCTTCCAAATATCCCTTGCCAATTCCACAAGAACAGTCTTAGCGAAAGGCTTTTGAAGGGAAAGATGTAACTCTGTGAGATGAATTAACAGAACACAGAGCAGTTTCTCAGAAAGCTTCTTTCCAGTTTTGAACGGAAGATATTTCCTTTTTCACCATAGCCCTCTATGGGCTTCCAAATATCACTCTGCCAGTTCCACAAGAACAGCCTTAGAGAAAGGCTGCTTGAAGGGAAAGATGTAACTCTGTGAGATGAATTAACAGAACACAGAGCAGTTTCTCAGAAAGCTACTTTCCAGTTTTGAACGGAAGATATTTCCTTTTTCTCCGTAGCCCTCTATGGGCTTCCAAATATCACTTTGTCAATTCCACAAGAACAGCCTTAGCGAAAGGCTTCTTGAAGGGAAAGATGTAACCCTGTGAGATGAATTAACAGAACACAGAGCAGTTTCTCAGAAATCTTCTTTCCAGTTTTGAACGGAAGATATTTCCTTTTTCACCATAGCCCTCTATGGGCTTCCAAATATCCTTTGCCAATTCCACAAGAACAGCCTTAGCGAAAGGCTTTTGAAGGGAAAGATGTAACCTGTGAGATGAATTAACAGAACACAGAGCAGTTTCTCAGAAAGCTTCTTTCCAGTTTTGAACGGAAGATATTTCTTTTTCACCATAGCCCTCTATGGGCTTCCAAATATCCTTTGCCAATTCCACAAGAACAGCCTTAGCGAAGGCTTCTTGAAGGGAAAGATGTAACTCTGTGAGATGAATTAACAGAACACAGAGCAGTTTCAGAAAGCTTCTTTCCAGTTTTGAACGGAAGATATTTCCTTTTCACCATAGCCCTCTATGGGCTTCCAAATATCCTTTGCTAATTCCACAAGAACAGCCTTAGCGAAGGCTTCTTGAAGGGAAAGATGTAACTCTGTGAGATGAATTAACAGAACACAGAGCAGTTTCTCAGAAAGCTACTTTCCAGTTTTGAACGGAAGATATTTCTTTTTCACCATAGCCCTCTATGGGCTTCCAAATATCACTTGCCAATTCCACAAGAACAGTCTTAGCGAAAGGCTTCTTGAAGGGAAAGATGTAACTGTGAGATGAATTAACAGAACACAGAGCAGTTTCTCAAAAGCTTCTTTCCAGTTTTGAACGGAAGATATTTCCTTTTCACCATAGCCCTCTATGGGCTTCCAAATATCCCTTGCTAATTCCACAAGAACAGCCTTAGCGAAAGGTTTCTTGAAGGGAAAGATGTAACTCTGTGAGATGAATTAACAGAACACAGAGCAGTTTCTCAGAAAGCTTCTTCCAGTTTTGAACGGAAGATATTTCCTTTTTCACCATAGCCCTCTATGGCTTCCAAATATCACTTGCCAATTCCACAAGAACAGCCTTAGCTTAAAGGCTTCTTGAAGGGAAGATGTAACTCTGTGAGATGAATTAACAGAACACAGAGCAGTTTCTCAAGCTTCTTTCCAGTTTTGAGCGGAAGATATTTCCTTTTCACCATAGCCCTCTATGGGCTTCCAAATATCACTCTGCCAATTCCAAAAGAACAGCCTTAGCGAAAGGCTTCTTGAAGGGAAAGATGTAACTCTGTGAGATGAATTAACAGAACACAGAGCAGTTTCTCAGAATGCTTCTTTCCAGTTTTGAACGGAAGATATTTCCTTTTTCACCATAGCCCTCTATGGGCTTCCAAATATCACTTTGCCAATTCCACAAGAACAGTCTTAGCGAAAGGCTTCTTGAAGGGAAAGATGTAACTCTGTGAGATGAATTAACACAACACAGAGCAGTTTCTCAGAAAGCTTCTTTCCGGTTTTGAACGGAAGATATTTCCTTTTTCACCATAGCCCTCTATGGGCTTCCAAATATCCCTTTGCCAATTCCACAAGAACTGCCTTAGCGAACGGCTTCTGAAGGGAAAGATGTAACTCTGTGAGATGAATTAACAGAACACAGAGCAGTTTTTCAGAAAGCTTCTTTCCAGTTTTGAACGGAAGATATTTCCTTTTTCACCATAGCCCTCTATGGGCTTCCAAATATCACTCTGCCAATTCCACAAGAACAGCCTTAGCGAAAGGCTTCTTGAAGGGAAAGATGTAACTTTGTGAGATGAATTAACAGAACACAGAGCAGTTTCTCAGAAAGTTTCTTTCCAGTTTTGTACGGAAGATATTTCCTTTTTCACCATAGCCCTCTATGGGCTTCCAAATATCACTTTGTCAATTCCACAAGAACAGCCTTAGCGAAAGGCTTCTTGAAGGAAAGATGTAACTGTGAGATGAATTAACAGAACACAGAGCAGTTTCTCAGAAAGCTTCTTTCCGGTTTTGAACGGAAGATATTTCCTTTTTCACCATAGACCTGTATGGGCTTCCAAATATCCCTTGCCAATTCCACAAGAACAGTCTTAGCGAAAGGCTTCTTGAAGGAAAGATGTAACTCTGTGAGATGAATTAACAGAACACAGAGCAGTTTCTCAGAAAGCTTCTTTCCAGTTTTGAACGGAAGATATTTCCTTTTTCACCATAGCCCTCTAAGGGCTTCCAAATATCCTTGCTAATTCCACAAGAACAGCCTTAGCGAAAGGCTTCTTGAAGGAAAATGTAACTCTGTGAGATGAATTAACAGAACACAGAGCAGTTTCTCAAGCTTCTTTCCAGTTTTGAGCGGAAGATATTTCCTTTTTCACCATAGCCTCTATGGGCTTCCAAATATCACTTTGCCAATTCCACAAGAACTGCCTTAGCGAAAGGCTTCTTGAAGGGAAAGATGTAACTCTGTGAGATGAATTAACAGAACACAGAGCAGTTTCAGAAAGCTTCTTTCCAGTTTTGAATGGAAGATATTTCCTTTTTCACCATAGCCTCTATGGGCTTCCAAATATCACTCTGCCAATTCCACAAGAACAGCCTTAGCGAAGGCTTCTTGAAGGGAAAGATGTAACTCTGTGAGATGAATTAACAGAACACAGAGCAGTTTCTCAGAAAGCTTCTTTCCAGTTTTGAATGGAAGATATTTCCTTTTTCACCATAGCCCTCTATGGGCTTCCAAATATCACTCTGCCAGTTCCACAAGAACAGCCTTAGCGAAAGGCTGCTTGAAGGGAAAGATGTAACTCTGTGAGATGAATTAACAGAACACAGAGCAGTTTCTCAGAAAGCTACTTTCCAGTTTTGAACGGAAGATATTTCCTTTTTCACCATAGCCCTCTATGGGCTTCCAAATATCCTTGCCAATTCCACAAGAACAGCCTTAGCGAAAGGCTTGAAGGAAAGATGTAACCTGTGAGATGAATTAACAGAACACAGAGCAGTTTCTCAGAAACCTTCATTCCAGTTTTGAACGGAAGATATTTCCTCTTTCACCATAGCCCTCTATGGGCTTCCAGATATCCCTTTGCCAATTCCACAAGAACAGCCTTAGCGAAAGGCTTCTTGAAGGGAAAGATGTAACTCTGTGAGATGAATTAACAGAACACAGAGCAGTTTCAGAAAGCTTCTTTCCAGTTTTGAACGGAAGATATTTCCTTTTTCACCATAGCCCTCTATGGGCTTCCAAATATCCTTGCCAATTCCACAAGAACAGCCTTAGCGAAAGGCTTCTTGAAGGGAAAGATGTAACTCTGTGAGATGAATTAACAGAACACAGAGCAGTTTCTCAGAAAGCTTCTTTCCAGTTTTGAACGAAGATATTTCCTTTTTCACCATAGCCCTCTATGGGCTTCCAAATATCCTTGCCAATTCCACAAGAACAGCCTTAGCGAAAGGCTTCTTGAAGGAAAGATGTAACTCTGTGAGATGAATTAACAGAACACAGAGCAGTTTCTCAGAAAGCTTTTCCAGTTTTGAACGGAAGATATTTCCTTTTTCACCATAGCCCTCTATGGGCTTCCAAATATCCTTGCCAATTCCACAAGAACAGACTTAGCCAAAGGTTTCTTGAAGGAAAGATGTAACTCTGTGAGATGAATTAACAGAACACAGAGCAGTTTCTCAGAAAGCTTCTTTCCAGTTTTGAACGGAAGATATTTCCTTTTTCACCATAGCCCTCTATGGGCTTCCAAATATCCTTTGCCAATTCCACAAGAACAGCCTTAGCGAAAGGCTTCTTGAAGGAAAGATGTAACTCTGTGAGATGAATTAACAGAACACAGAGCAGTTTCTCAGAAAGCTTCTTTCCAGTTTTGAACGGAAGATATTTCCTTTTTCACCATAGCCCTCTATGGGCTTCCAAATATCACTTGCCAATTCCACAGGAACAGCCTTAGCGAAAGGCTTTGAAGGGAAAGATGTAACTCTGTGAGATGAATTAACAGAACACAGAGCAGTTTCTCAGAAAGCTTCTTTCCAGTTTTCAACGGAAGATATTTCCTTTTTCACCATAGCCCTCTATGGGCTTCCAAATATCACTCTGCCAATTCCACAAGAACAGCCTTAGCGAAAGGCTTCTCGAAGGGAAAGATGTAACTCTGGGAGATGAATTAACAGAACACAGAGCAGTTTCTCAGAAAGCTTTTTCCAGTTTTGAACGGAAGATATTTCCTTTTTCACCATAGCCCTCTATGGGCTCCCAAATATCCTTTGCCAATTCCACAAGAACAGCCTTAGCGAAAGGCTTTGAAGGAAAGATGTAACTTTGTGAGAAGAATTAACAGAACACAGAGCATTTTCTCAGAAAGCTTCTTTCCAGTTTTGAACGGAAGATATTTTTTCACCATAGCCCTCTATGGCTTCCAAATATCACTTTGCCAATTCCAGAAGAACAGCCTTAGCGAAAGGCTTCTTGAAGGAAAGATGTAACTCTGTGAGATGAATTAACAGAACACAGAGCAGTTTCTCAAGCTTCTTTCCAGTTTTGAACGGAAGATATTTCCTTTTCACCATAGCCCTCTATGGGCTTCCAAATGTCACTTTGCCAATTCCACAAGAACAGCCTTAGCGAAAGGCTTCTTGAAGGGAAAGATGTAACTCTGTGAGATGAATTAACAGAACACAGAGCAGTTTCTCAGAAAGCTTCTTTCCAGTTTTGAACGAAGATATTTCCTTTTCACCATAGCCCTCTATGGGCTTCCAAATATCCTTGCCAATTCCACAAGAACAGCCTTAGCGAAAGGCTCTTGAAGGAAAGATGTAACTTTGTGAGAAGAATTAACAGAACACAGAGCAGTTTCAGAAAGCTTCTTTCCAGTTTTGAACGGAAGATATTTTTTTCACCATAGCCCTCTATGGGCTTCCAAATATCACTTTGCCAATTCCACAAGAACAGCCTTAGCGAAAGGCTTCTTGAAGGAAAGATGTAACTCTGTGAGATGAATTAACAGAACACAGAGCAGTTTCTCAGAAAGTTTCTTTCCAGTTTTGAACGGAAGATATTTTTTTCACCATAGCCTCTATGGGCTTCAAATATCACTTTGCCAATTCCAGAAGAACAGCCTTAGCGAAAGGCTTTTGAAGGGAAAGATGTAACTCTGTGAGATGAATTAACAGAACACAGAGCAGTTTCTCAGAAAGCTTCTTTCCGGTTTTGAATGGAAGATATTTCCTTTTTCACCATAGCCCTCTATGGGCTTCCAAATATCACTTTGCCAACTCCACAAGAACAGCCTTAGAAAGGCTTCTTGAAGAGAAAATGTAACTCTGTGAGATGAATTAACAGAACACAGAGCAGTTTCTCAGAAAGCTTTTTCCAGTTTTGAACGGAAGATATTTCCTTTTTCACCATAGCCCTCACGGGCTTCCAAATATCCTTTGCCAATTCCACAAGAACAGCCTTAGCGAAAGGCTTGAAGGAAAATGTAACTCTGTGAGATGAATTAACAGAACACAGAGCAGTTTCGCAGAAAGCTTCTTTCCAGTTTTCAACGGAAGATATTTCCTTTTTCAACATAGCCCTCTAAGGACTTCCAAATATCCCCTTGCCAATTCCACAAGAACAGACTTAGCGAAAGGCTTCTTGAAGGGAAAGATGTAACTCTGTGAGATGAATTAACAGAACACAGAGCAGTTTCTCAGAAAGCTTCTTTCCAGTTTACAACGGAGGTTATTTCCTTTTTCACCATAGGCCTCTATGGGCTTCCAAATATCACTTTGCCCATTCCACAAGAACAACCTTAGCGAAAGGCTTCTTGAAGGGAAAGATGTAACTCTGTGAGATGAATTAGCAGAACACAGAGCAGTTTCTCAGAAAGCTTCTTTCCAGTTTTGAACGGAAGATATTTTTTTCACCATAGCCCTATGGGCTTCCAAATATCCTTTGCCAATTCCACAAGAACAGCCTTAGCGAAAGGCTTTGAAGGAAAGATGTAACTCTGTGAGATGAATTAGCAGAACACAGAGCAGTTTCTCAGAAAGCTTCTTTCCAGTTTTGAACGGAAGATATATTTTTTTCACCATAGCCCTCTATGGGCTTCCAAATATCCCTTTGCCAATTCCACAAGAACAGCCTTAGCGAAAGGCTTCTTGAAGGGAAAGATGTAACTCTGTGAGATGAATTAACAGAACACAGAGCAGTTTCTCAGAAAGCTTCTTTCCAGTTTACAACGGAAGATATTTCCTTTTTCACCATAGGCCTCTATGGGCTTCCAAATATCACTTTGCCCATTCCACAAGAACAACCTTAGCGAAAGGCTTCTTGAAGGGAAAGATGTAACTCTGTGAGATGAATTAACAGAACACAGAGCAGTTTCTCAGAAATCTTCTTTCCAGTTTTGAACGGAAGATATTTCCTTTTTCCCCGTAGCCCTCTATGGGCTTCCAAATGTCACTTTGCCAATTCCACAAGAACAGCCTTAGGGAAAGGCTTCTTGAAGGGAAAGATGTAACTCTGTGAGATGAATTAACAGAACACAGAGCAGTTTCTCAGAAAGCTTCTTTCCAGTTTTTAACGGAAGATATTTCCTTTTTCACCATAGCCCTCTATGGGCTTCCAAATATCCCTTGCTAATTCCACAAGAACAGCCTTAGCGAAAGGCTTTGAAGGGAAAGATGTAACTCTGTGAGATGAATTAACAGAACACAGAGCAGTTTCTCAGAAAGCTTCTTTCCAGTTTTCAACGGAAGATATTTTTCACCATAGCCCTCTATGGGCTTCCAAATATCCCTTTGCCAATTCCACAAGAACAGCCTTAGCGAAAGGCTTTGAAGGGAAAGATGTAACTCTGTGAGATGAATTAACAGAACAGAGCAGTTTCAGAAAGTTTCTTTCCAGTTTTGAACGGAAGATATTTCCTTTTTCACCATAGCCCTCTATGGGCTTCCAAATATCCTTGCCAATTCCACAAGAACAGCCTTAGCGAAAGGCTTCTTGAAGGGAAAGATGTAACTCTGTGAGATGAATTAACAGAACACAGAGCAGTTTCTCAGAAATCTTCTTTCCAGTTTTGAACGGAAGATATTTCCTTTTTCACCATAGCCCTCTATGGGCTTCCAAATATCACTTGCCAATTCCACAAGAACAGCCTTAGCGAAAGGCTTCTTGAAGGGAAAGATGTAACTCTGTGAGATGAATTAACAGAACACAGAGCAGTTTCAGAAAGCTTCTTTCCAGTTTTGAACGGAAGATATTTCCTTTTTCACCATAGCCCTATGGGCTTCCAAATATCCTTTGCCAATTCCACAAGAACAGCCTTAGCGAAAGGCTTTTGAAGGAAAGATGTAACTCTGTGAGATGAATTAACAGAACACAGAGCAGTTTCTCAGAAAGCTTCTTCCAGTTTTGAACGGAAGATATTTCCTTTTTCACCATAGCCTCTATGGGCTTCCAAATATCACTTTGCCCATTCCACAAGAACAGCCTTAGAAAGGCTTCTTGAAGGGAAAGATGTAACTCTGTGAGATGAATTAACAGAACACAGAGCAGTTTCTCAGAAAGCTTTTTCCAGTTTTGAACGGAAGATATTTCCTTTTTCACCATAGCCCTCTATGGGCTTCCAAATATCCCTTTGCCAATTCCACAAGAACAGCCTTAGCGAAAGGCTTCTTGAAGGGAAAGATGTAACTCTGTGAGATGAATTAACAGAACACAGAGCAGTTTCTCAGAAAGCTTCTTTCCAGTTTTGAACGGAAGATATTTCCTTTTTCACCATAGCCCTCTATGGGCTTCCAAATATCCCTTTGCTAATTCCACAAGAACAGCCTTAGCGAAAGGCTTCTTGAAGGAAAGATGTAACTCTGTGAGATGAATTAACAGAACAGAGCAGTTTCTCAGAAAGTTTCTTTCCAGTTTTGAACGGAAGATATTTCTTTTTCACCATAGCCCTCTATGGGCTTCCAAATATCACTCTGCCAATTCCACAAGAACAGCCTTAGCGAAAGGCTTCTTGAAGGGAAAGATGTAACTCTGTGAGATGAATTAACAGAACACAGAGCAGTTTCTCAGAAAGCTTCTTTCCAGTTTTGAACGGAAGATATTTCCTTTTTCACCATAGCCTCTATGGGCTTCCAAATATCACTTTGCCAATTCCACAAGAACAGCCTTAGCGAAAGGCTTCTTGAAGGAAAGATGTAACTCTGTGAGATGAATTAACACAACACAGAGCAGTTTCTCAGAAAGCTTCTTTCCGGTTTTGAGCGGAAGATATTTCCTTTTTCACCATAGCCCTCTATGGGCTTCCAAATATCCTTGCCAATTCCACAAGAACAGCCTTAGCGAAAGGCTTTTGAAGGAAAGATGTAACTCTGTGAGATGAATTAACAGAACACAGAGCAGTTTCTCAGAAAGCTTCTTTCCAGTTTTGAGCGGAAGATATTTCCTTTTTCACCATAGCCCTCTATGGGCTTCCAAATATCACTCTGCCAATTCCACAAGAACAGCCTTAGCGAAGGCTTCTTGAAGGAAAGATGTAACTGTGAGATGAATTAACAGAACACAGAGCAGTTTCTCAGAAAGTTTCTTTCCAGTTTTGAATGGAAGATATTTCCTTTTTCACCATAGCCCTCTATGGGCTTCCAAATATCCCTTTGCCAATTCCACAAGAACAGCCTTAGCGAAAGGCTGCTTGAAGGAAAGATGTAACTCTGTGAGATGAATTAACAGAACACAGAGCAGTTTCTCAGAAAGCTTCTTTCCGGTTTTGAGCGGAAGATATTTCCTTTTTCACCATAGCCCCTATGGGCTTCCAAATATCCCTTGCCAATTCCACAAGAACAGCCTTAGCGAAAGGCTTTTGAAGGAAAGATGTAACTCTGTGAGATGAATTAACAGAACACAGAGCAGTTTCTCAGAAAGCTTCTTTCCAGTTTTGAACGGAAGATATTTCCTTTTCACCATAGCCCCTATGGGCTTCCAAATATCCCTTTGCCAATTCCACAAGAACAGCCTTAGCGAAGGCTTCTTGAAGGGAAAGATGTAACTCTGTGAGATGAATTAACAGAACACAGAGCAGTTTCAGAAAGCTTCTTTCCGGTTTTGAACGGAAGATATTTCCTTTTTCACCATAGCCCCTATGGGCTTCCAAATATCACTTTGCTAATTCCACAAGAACAGCCTTAGCTGAAAGGCTTCTTGAAGGGAAAGATGTAACCTGTGAGATGAATTAACAGAACACAGAGCAGTTTCTCAGAAAGCTTCTTTCCAGTTTTGAATGGAAGATATTTCCTTTTCAACATAGCCCTCTATGGGCTTCCAAATATCACTTTGCCAATTCCACAAGAACAGCCTTAGCAAAGGCTTCTTGAAGGGAAAGATGTAACTCTGTGAGATGAATTAACAGAACACAGAGCAGTTTCTCAGAAAGCTTTTTCCAGTTTTGAACGGAAGATATTTTTTCACCATAGCCCTCTATGGCTTCCAAATATCACTTTGCTAATTCCACAAGAACAGCCTTAGCGAAAGGCTTCTTGAAGGGAAAGATGTAACTCTGTGAGATGAATTAACAGAACACAGAGCAGTTTCTCAGAAAGCTTCTTTCCAGTTTTGAACGGAAGATATTTTTTCACCATAGCCCTCTATGGGCTTCCAAATATCCCTTGCTAATTCCACAAGAACAGCCTTAGCGAAAGGCTTCTTGAAGGGAAAGATGTAACCTGTGAGATGAATTAACAGAACACAGAGCAGTTTCTCAGAAAGCTTCTTTCCAGTTTTGAACGGAAGATATTTTTTCACCATAGCCTCTATGGGCTTCCAAATATCACTCTGCCAATTCCACAAGAACAGCCTTAGCTTAAAGGCTTCTTGAAGGAAAGATGTAACTCTGTGAGATGAATTAACAGAACACAGAGCATTTTCTCAGAAAGCTTCTTTCCAGTTTTGAACGGAAGATATTTTTCACCATAGCCCTCTATGGGCTTCCAAATATCCCTTGTTAATTCCACAAGAACAGCCTTTAGCGAAAGGCTTTTGAAGGAAAGATGTAACCTGTGAGATGAATTAACAGAACACAGAGCAGTTTCTCAGAAAGTTTCTTTCCAGTTTTGAACGGAAGATATTTCCTTTTTCACCATAGCCCTCTATGGGCTTCCAAATATCACTTTGCCAATTCCAGAAGAACAGCCTTTAGCGAAAGGCTTTTGAAGGGAAAGATGTAACTCTGTGAGATGAATTAACAGAACACAGAGCAGTTTCAGAAAGCTTCTTTCCGGTTTTGAACGGAAGATATTTCCTTTTTCACCATAGCCTCTATGGGCTTCCAAATATCCTTTGCCAATTCACAAGAACAGCCTTAGCGAAAGGCTTTTGAAGGGAAAGATGTAACTCTGTGAGATGAATTAACAGAACACAGAGCAGTTTCAGAAAGCTTTTTCCAGTTTTGAACGGAAGATATTTCCTTTTTCACCATAGCCCTCTATGGGCTTCCAAATATCCCTTGCCAATTCCACAAGAACAGCCTTAGCTTAAAGGCTTCTTGAAGGAAAGATGTAACTCTGTGAGATGAATTAACAGAACACAGAGCAGTTTCAGAAAGCTTCTTTCCAGTTTTCAACGGAAGATATTTCTTTTTCACCATAGCCCTCATGGGCTTCCAAATATCCCTTGCCAATTCCACAAGAACAGCCTTAGCGAAAGGCTTCTGAAGGAAAGATGTAACTCAGAGATGAATTAACAGAACACAGAGCAGTTTCAGAAAGCTTCTTTCCAGTTTTGAACGGAAGATATTTCCTTTTTCACCATAGCCCTCTGGGCTTCCAAATATCCCTTGCCAATTCCACAAGAACAGCCTTAGCGAAAGGTTTTGAAGGGAAAGATGTAACCTGTGAGATGAATTAACAGAACACAGAGCAGTTTCTCAGAAAGTTTCTTTCCAGTTTTGAACGGAAGATATTTCCTTTTTCACCATAGCCATCTATGGGCTTCCAAATATCCCTTGTTAATTCCACAAGAACAGCCTTAGCGAAAGGCTTGAAGGAAAGATGTAACTCTGTGAGATGAATTAACAGAACACAGAGCAGTTTCTCAAGCTTCTTTCCAGTTTTCAACGGAAGATATTTCCTTTTTCACCATAGCCCTCATGGGCTTCCAAATATCCCTTGCCAATTCCACAAGAACAACCTTAGCGAAAGGCTTTTGAAGGAAAGATGTAACTCTGTGAGATGAATTAACAGAACACAGAGCAGTTTCTCAGAAAGCTTCTTTCCAGTTTTGAACGGAAGATATTTCCTTTTTCACCGTAGCCCTCTATGGGCTTCCAAATATCACTTTGCCAATTCCACAAGAACAGCCTTAGCGAAAGGCTTCTTGAAGGGAAAGATGTAACTCTGTGAGATGAATTAACAGAACACAGAGCAGTTTCTCAGAAAGCTTTTTCCAGTTTTGAACGGAAGATATTTCCTTTTTCACCATAGCCCTCTATGGCTTCCAAATATCCCTTGCTAATTCCACAAGAACAGCCTTAGCGAAAGGCTTCTTGAAGGGAAAGATGTAACCTGTGAGATGAATTAACAGAACACAGAGTCGTTTCTCAGAAAGCTTCTTTCCAGTTTTGAACGGAAGATATTTCCTTTTTCACCATAGCCCTCTATGGGCTTCCAAATATCACTCTGCCAATTCCAAAAGAACAGCCTTAGCGAAAGGCTTCTTGAAGGAAAGATGTAACTCTGTGAGATGAATTAACAGAACACAGAGCAGTTTCTCAGAAAGCTTCTTTCCAGTTTTGAACGGAAGATATTTCCTTTTTCACCATAGCCCTCTATGGCTTCCAAATATCCTTTGCCAATTCCACAAGAACAGCCTTAGCGAAAGGCTTCTTGAAGGAAAGATGTAACCTGTGAGATGAATTAACAGAACACAGAGTCGTTTCTCAGAAAGTTTTTCCAGTTTTGAACGGAAGATATTTCTTTTCACCATAGCCCTCTATGGGCTTCCAAATATCACTCTGCCAATTCCACAAGAACAGCCTTAGCGAAAGGCTTTTGAAGGAAAGATGTAACTGTGAGATGAATTAACAGAACACAGAGCAGTTTCTCAGAATGCTTCTTTCCAGTTTTGAACGGAAGATATTTTTTTCACCATAGCCCTATGGGCTTCCAAATATCACTTTGCCAATTCCACAAGAACAGTCTTAGCGAAAGGCTTTTGAAGGAAAGATGTAACTCTGTGAGATGAATTAACAGAACACAGAGCAGTTTCTCAGAAAGCTTCTTTCCGGTTTTGAACGGAAGATATTTTTTTCACCATAGCCCTCATGGGCTTCCAAATATCCTTTGCTAATTCCACAAGAACTGCCTTAGCGAAAGGCTTCTTGAAGGAAAGATGTAACTCTGTGAGATGAATTAACAGAACACAGAGCAGTTTCTCAGAAAGCTTTTTCCAGTTTTGAACGGAAGATATTTCCTTTTTCACCATAGCCCTCTATGGGCTTCCAAATATCCCTTGTCAATTCCACAAGAACAGCCTTAGCGAAAGGCTTCTTGAAGGGAAAGATGTAACTCTGTGAGATGAATTAACAGAACACAGAGCAGTTTCTCAGAAAGCTTTTTCCGGTTTTGAACGGAAGATATTTCCTTTTTCACCATAGCCCTATGGGCTTCCAAATATCACTTTGCCAATTCCACAAGAACAACCTTAGCGAAAGGCTGCTTGAAGGGAAAGATGTAACTCTGTGAGATGAATTAACAGAACACAGAGCAGTTTCTCAGAAATCTTCTTTCCAGTTTTGAACGGAAGATATTTCCTTTTTCCCGTAGCCCTCTATGGGCTTCCAAATATCACTTTGCCAATTCCACAAGAACAGCCTTAGCGAAAGGCTTCTTGAAGGGAAAGATGTAACTCTGTGAGATGAATTAACAGAACACAGAGCAGTTTCTCAGAAAGCTTCTTTCCAGTTTTGAACGGAAGATATTTCCTTTTTCACCATAGCCTCTATGGGCTTCCAAATATCACTTTGCCATTCCACAAGAACAGCCTTAGCGAAAGGCTTCTTGAAGGAAAGATGTAACTCTGTGAGATGAATTAACAGAACACAGAGCAGTTTCTCAGAAAGCTTTTTCCAGTTTTGAACGGAAGATATTTTTTTCACCATAGCCTCTATGGGCTTCCAAATATCCTTGCCAATTCCACAAGAACAGTCTTAGCGAAAGGCTTCTTGAAGGGAAAGATGTAACTCTGTGAGATGAATTAACACAACACAGAGCAGTTTCTCAGAAAGTTTTTCCAGTTTTGAACGGAAGATATTTCCTTTTCACCATAGCCCTCTATGGGCTTCCAAATATCCTTTGCCAATTCCACAAGAACAGCCTTAGCGAAAGGCTTTTGAAGGGAAAGATGTAACCTGTGAGATGAATTAACAGAACACAGAGCAGTTTCTCAGAAAGCTTCTTTCCAGTTTTGAACGGAAGATATTTCCTTTTCACCATAGCCCTATGGGCTTCCAAATATCACTCTGCCAATTCCACAAGAACAGCCTTAGCGAAAGGCTTTTGAAGGGAAAGATGTAACTGTGAGATGAATTAACAGAACACAGAGCAGTTTCTCAGAAAGTTTCTTTCCAGTTTTGAACGGAAGATATTTCCTTTTCACCATAGCCCTCTATGGGCTTCCAAATATCCTTGCCAATTCCACAAGAACAGCCTTAGCGAAAGGCTGCTTGAAGGAAAGATGTAACTCTGTGAGATGAATTAACAGAACACAGAGCAGTTTCTCAGAAAGCTTCTTTCCAGTTTTGAACGGAAGATATTTCCTTTTCACCATAGACCTGTATGGGCTTCCAAATATCCTTTGCCAATTCCACAAGAACAGCCTTAGCGAAAGGCTTCTTGAAGGGAAAGATGTAACCTGTGAGATGAATTAACAGAACACAGAGCAGTTTCTCAGAAAGCTTCTTTCCAGTTTTGAACGGAAGATATTTCCTTTTTCACCATAGCCCTCTATGGGCTTCCAAATATCCTTTGCCAATTCCACAAGAACAGCCTTAGCGAAAGGCTTCTTGAAGGAAGATGTAACTCTGTGAGATGAATTAACAGAACACAGAGCAGTTTCTCAGAAAGCTTCTTTCAAGTTTTGAACGGAACATATTTCCTTTTCACCATAGCCTCTATGGGCTTCCAAATATCACTTTGCCAATTCCACAAGAACTGCCTTAGCGAAAGGCTTTTGAAGGGAAAGATGTAACTCTGTGAGATGAATTAACAGAACACAGAGCAGTTTCTCAGAAAGCTTCTTTCCAGTTTTGAACGGAAGATATTTCCTTTTCACCATAGCCCTCTATGGGCTTCCAAATATCACTCTGCTAATTCCACAAGAACAGCCTTAGCGAAAGGCTTCTTGAAGGAAAGATGTAACTCTGTGAGATGAATTAACAGAACACAGAGCAGTTTCTCAGAAAGCTTCTTCCAGTTTTGAATGGAAGATATTTCCTTTTCACCATAGCCCTCTATGGGCTTCCAAATATCACTCTGCCAATTCCACAAGAACAGCCTTAGCGAAAGGCTTCTTGAAGGGAAAGATGTAACTCTGTGAGATGAATTAACAGAACAGAGCAGTTTCTCAGAAAGCTTCTTTCCGGTTTTGAACGGAAGATATTTCCTTTTCACCATAGCCCTCATGGGCTTCCAAATATCCTTGCCAATTCCACAAGAACAGCCTTAGCGAAAGGCTTCTTGAAGGGAAAGATGTAACTCTGTGAGATGAATTAACAGAACACAGAGCAGTTTCTCAGAAAGCTTTTCCAGTTTTGAACGGAAGATATTTTTTTCACCATAGCCCTCTATGGGCTTCCAAATATCCCTTGCCAATTCCACAAGAACAGTCTTAGCGAAAGGCTTCTTGAAGGGAAAGATGTAACTCTGTGAGATGAATTAACAGAACACAGAGCAGTTTCTCAGAAAGCTTCTTTCCAGTTTTGAACGGAAGATATTTCCTTTTCAACATAGCCCTCTTTGGTTTCCAAATATCACTTGCCAATTCCACAAGAACAGTCTTAGCGAAAGGCTTCTTGAAGGAAAGATGTAACTCTGTGAGATGAATTAACAGAACACAGAGTCGTTTCTCAGAAAGCTTTTTCCAGTTTTGAACGGAAGATATTTCCTTTTCACCATAGCCCTCTATGGGCTTCCAAATATCACTCTGCCAATTCCAAAGAACAGCCTTAGCGAAAGGCTTGAAGGGAAAGATGTAACTCTGTGAGATGAATTAACAGAACACAGAGCAGTTTTCAGAAAGCTTCTTTCCGGTTTTGAACGGAAGATATTTTTTTTCACCATAGCCCTGTATGGGCTTCCAAATATCCCTTGCCAATTCCACAAGAACAGCCTTAGCGAAAGGCTTGAAGGAAAGATGTAACTCTGTGAGATGAATTAACAGAACACAGAGCAGTTTTCAGAAAGCTTCTTTCCAGTTTTGAACGGAAGATATTTTTCACCATAGCCCTCTATGGGCTTCCAAATATCACTTGCCAATTCCACAAGAACAGCCTTAGCGAAAGGCTTTGAAGGGAAAGATGTAACTCTGTGAGATGAATTAACAGAACACAGAACAGTTTCTCAGAAATCTTCTTCCAGTTTTGAACGGATGATATTTCCTTTTTCACCGTAGCCTCTATGGGCTTCCAAATATCCTTTGCTAATTCCACAAGAACAGCCTTAGCGAAAGGCTTCTTGAAGGAAAGATGTAACTCTGTGAGATGAATTAACAGAACACAGAGCAGTTTCTCAGAAAGCTTCTTTCCAGTTTTGAACGGAAGATATTTCCTTTTTCACCGTAGCCCTCTATGGGCTTCCAAATATCACTTTGCCAATTCCACAAGAACAGCCTTAGCGAAAGGCTTCTTGAAGGAAAGATGTAACTCTGTGAGATGAATTAACAGAACACAGAGCAGTTTCTCAGAAAGCTTCTTTCCGGTTTTCAACGGAAGATATTTCCTTTTTCACCATAGCCCTCTATGGGCTTCCAAATATCCTTTGCCAATTCCACAAGAACAGCCTTAGCGAAAGGCTTCTTGAAGGGAAAGATGTAACTCTGTGAGTTGAATTAACAGAACACAGAGCAGTTTTCAGAAAGCTTCTTTCCAGTTTTTAACGGAAGTTATTTCCTTTTCACCTTAGCCCTCTATGGGCTTCCAAATATCCCTTGCTAATTCCACAAGAACAGCCTTAGCGAAAGGCTTTGAAGGAAAGATGTAACTCTGTGAGATGAATTAACAGAACACAGAGCAGTTTTCAGAAAGCTTCCTTCCGGTTTTGAACGGAAGATATTTCCTTTTCATCATAGCCCTCTATGGGCTTCCAAATATCACTTTGCCAATTCCACAAGAACAGCCTTAGCAAAGGCTTCTTGAAGGAAAGATGTAACTCTGTGAGATGAATTAACAGAACACAGAGCAGTTTCTCAGAAAGCTTCTTTCCAGTTTTGAACGGAAGATATTTCCTTTTTCACCATAGCCTCTAAGGGCTTCCAAATATCACTCTGCTAATTCCACAAGAACAGCCTTAGCGAAAGGCTTCTTGAAGGAAAGATGTAACTCTGTGAGATGAATTAACAGAACACAGAGCAGTTTCTCAGAAAGCTTCTTTCCAGTTTTGAACGGAAGATATTTCCTTTTTCACCGTAGCCCTCTTTGGTTTCCAAATATCACTTGCCAATTCCACAAGAACAGCCTTAGCGAAAGGCTTCTTGAAGGGAAAGATGTAACTCTGTGAGATGAATTAACAGAACACAGAGCAGTTTTCAGAAAGCTTCTTTCCAGTTTTGAACGGAAGATATTTCCTTTTTCACCATAGCCCTATGGGCTTCCAAATATCACTCTGCTAATTCCACAAGAACAGTCTTAGCGAAAGGCTTGAAGGAAAGATGTAACTCTGTGAGATGAATTAACAGAACACAGAGCAGTTTTCAGAAAGCTTCTTCCAGTTTTGAACGGAAGATATTTCCTTTTCACCATAGCCCTCTATGGGCTTCCAAATATCACTTTGCCAATTCCACAAGAACAGTCTTAGCGAAAGGCTTTGAAGGGAAAGATGTAACACTGTGAGATGAATTAACACAACACAGAGCAGTTTCTCAGAAAGCTTCTTTCCGTTTTGAACGGAAGATATTTCCTTTTTCACCATAGCCCTCTATGGGCTTCCAAGTATCCTTTGACAATTCCACAAGAACAGCCTTAGCGAAAGGCTTCTTGAAGGAAAGATGTAACTCTGTGAGATGAATTAACAGAACACAGAGCAGTTTTTCAGAAAGCTTCTTTCCGGTTTTTAATGGAAGATATTTCTCTTTCACCATAGCCGTCTAAGGGCTTCCAAATATCACTTTGCCAATTCCACAAGAACAGCCTTAGCGAAAGGCTTCTTGAAGAGAAAGCTGTAACTCTGTGAGATGAATTAACAGAACACAGAGCAGTTTCTCAGAAAGCTTCTTTCAAGTTTTGAACGGAACATATTTCCTTTTTCACCATAGCCCTCTAAGTGCTTCCAAATATCACTCTGCCAATTCCACAAGAACAGCCTTAGCGCAAAGCTGCTTGAAGGGAAAGATGTAACTCTGTGAGATGAATTAACAGAACACGGAGCAGTTTCTCAGAAAGCTACTTTCCAGTTTTGAACGGAAGATATTTCCTTTTTCCCCGTAGCCCACTATGGGCTTCCAAATATCACTTTGCCAATTCCACAAGAACAGCCTTAGCGAAAGGCTTCTTGAAGGGAAAGATGTAACTCTGTGAGATGAATTAACAGAACACAGAACAGTTTCTCAGAAATCTTCCTTCCAGTTTTGAACGGATGATATTTCCTTTTTCACCATAGCCCTCTATGGGCTTCCAAATATCACTCTGCCAATTCCACAAGAACAGCCTTAGCGAAAGGCTTCTTGAAGGGAAAGATGTAACTCTGTGAGATGAATTAACAGAACACAGAGCAGTTTCTCAGAAAGCTTCTTTCCAGTTTTGAACGGAAGATATTTCCTTTTTCACCATAGCCCTCTTTGGTTTCCAAATATCACTTGCCAATTCCACAAGAACAGCCTTAGCGAAAGGCTTCTTGAAGGGAAAGATGTAACTCTGTGAGATGAATTAACAGAACACAGAGTCGTTTCTCAGAAAGCTTCTTTCCAGTTTTGAACGGAAGATATTTCCTTTTTCACCATAGCCCTCTATGGGCTTCCAAATATCACTCTGCCAATTCTAAAAGAACAGCCTTAGCGAAAGGCTTCTTGAAGGGAAAGATGTAACTCTGTGAGATGAATTAACAGAACACAGAGCAGTTTCTCAGAATGCTTCTTTCCAGTTTTGAACGGAAGATATTTCCTTTTTCACCATAGCCCTCTATGGGCTTCCAAATATCACTTTGCCAATTCCACAAGAACAGTCTTAGCGAAAGGCTTTTTGAAGGGAAAGATGTAACACTGTGAGATGAATTAACACAACACAGAGCAGTTTCTCAGAAAGCTTCTTTCCGGTTTTGAACGGAAGATATTTCCTTTTTCACCATAGCCCTCTATGGGCTTCCAAGTATCCCTTTGACAATTCCACAAGAACAGCCTTAGCGCAAGGCTTCTTGAAGGGAAAGATGTAACTCTGTGAGATGAATTAACAGAACACAGAGCAGTTTTTCAGAAAGCTTCTTTCCGGTTTTTAATGGAAGATATTTCTCTTTCACCATAGCCGTCTAAGGGCTTCCAAATATCACTTTGCCAATTCCACAAGAACAGCCTTAGCGAAAGGCTTCTTGAAGAGAAAGCTGTAACTCTGTGAGATGAATTAACAGAACACAGAGCAGTTTCTCAGAAAGCTTCTTTCAAGTTTTGAACGGAACATATTTCCTTTTTCACCATAGCCCTCTAAGTGCTTCCAAATATCACTCTGCCAATTCCACAAGAACAGCCTTAGCGAAACGCTTCTTGAAGGGAAAGATGTAACTCTGTGAGATGAATTAACAGAACACAGAGCAGTTTCTCAGAAAGCTACTTTCCAGTTTTGAACGGAAGATATTTCCTTTTTCCCCGTAGCCCACTATGGGCTTCCAAATATCACTTTGCCAATTCCACAAGAACAGCCTTAGCGAAAGGCTTCTTGAAGGGAAAGATGTAACTCTGTGAGATGAATTAACAGAACACAGAGCAGTTTCTCAGAAATCTTCCTTCCAGTTTTGAACGGATGATATTTCCTTTTTCACCGTAGCCCTCTATGGGCTTCCAAATATCCCTTTGCCAATTCCACAAGAACAGCCTTAGCGAAAGGCTTCTTGAAGGGAAAGATGTAACTCTGTGAGATGAATTAACAGAACACAGAGCAGTTTCTCAGAAAGCTTCTTTCCAGTTTTGAACGGAAGATATTTCCTTTTTCACCGTAGCCCTCTTTGGTTTCCAAATATCACTTGCCAATTCCACAAGAACAGCCTTAGCGAAAGGCTTCTTGAAGGGAAAGATGTAACTCTGTGTGATGAATTAACAGAACACAGAGTCGTTTCTCAGAAAGCTTCTTTCCAGTTTTGAACGGAAGATATTTCCTTTTTCACCATAGCCCTCTATGGGCTTCCAAATATCACTCTGCCAATTCCAAAAGAACAGCCTTAGCGAAAGGCTTCTTGAAGGGAAAGATGTAACTCTGTGAGATGAATTAACAGAACACAGAGCAGTTTCTCAGAATGCTTCTTTAAAGTTTTTAACGGAAGATATTTCCTTTTTCACCATAGACCTCTATGGGCTTCCAAATATCACTTTGCCAATTCCACAAGAACAGTCTTAGCGAAAGGCTTCTTGAAGGGAAAGATGTAACTCTGTGAGATGAATTAACACAACACAGAGCAGTTTCTCAGAAAGCTGCTTTCCGGTTTTCAACGGAAGATATTTCCTTTTTCACCATAGCCCTCTATGGGCTTCCAAATATCCCTTTGCCAATTCCACAAGAACTGCCTTAGCGAAAGGCTTCTTGAAGGGAAAGATGTAACTCTGTGAGATGAATTAACAGAACACAGAGCAGTTTCTCAGAATGCTTCTTTCCAGTTTTGAACGGAAGATATTTCCTTTTTCACCATAGCCCTCTATGGGCTTCCAAATATCACTCTGTCAATTCCAAAAGAACAGTCTTAGCGAAAGGCTTCTTGAAGGGAAAGATGTAACTCTGTGAGATGAATTAACACAACACAGAGCAGTTTCTCAGAAAGCTTCTTTCCGGTTTTGAACGGAAGATATTTCCTTTTTCACCATAGCCCTGTATGGGCTTCCAAATATCACTTTGCCCATTCCACAAGAACAACCTTAGCGAAAGGCTTCTTGAAGGGAAAGATGTAACTCTGTGAGATGAATTAACAGAACACAGAGCAGTTTCTCAGAAATCTTCTTTCCAGTTTTGAACGGAAGATATTTCCTTTTTCCCCGTAGCCCTCTATGGGCTTCCAAATGTCACTTTGCCAATTCCACAAGAACAGCCTTAGCGAAAGGCTTCTTGAAGGGAAAGATGTAACTCTGTGAGATGAATTAACAGAACACAGAGCAGTTTCTCAGAAAGCTTCTTTCCGGTTTTCAACGGAAGATACTTCCTTTTTCACAATAGCCCTCTATGGGCTTCCAAATATCCCTTTGCCAATTCCACAAGAACAGCCTTAGCGAAAGGCTTCTTGAAGGGAAAGATGTAACTCTGTGAGTTGAATTAACAGAAAATAGAAGGGTTTCTCAGAAAGCTTCTTTCCAGTTTTTAACGGAAGATATTTCCTTTTTCACCTTAGCCCTCTATGGGCTTCCAAATATCCCTTTGCCAATTCCACAAGAACAGCCTTAGCGAAAGGCTTCTTGAAGGGAAAGATGTAACTCTGTGAGATGAATTAACAGAACACAGAGCAGTTTCTCAGAAAGCTTCTTTCCGGTTTTGAGCGGAAGATATTTCCTTTTTCACCATAGCCCTCTATGGGCTTCCAAATATCACTTTGCCAATTCCACAAGAACTGCCTTAGCGAAAGGCTTCTTGAAGGGAAAGATGTAACTCTGTGAGATGAATTAACAGAACACAGAGCAGTTTCTCAGAAAGCTTCTTTCCAGTTTTGAGCGGAAGATATTTCCTTTTTCACCATAGCCCTCTATGGGCTTCCAAATATCACTCTGCCAATTCCACAAGAACAGCCTTAGCGAAAGGCTTCTTGAAGGGAAAGATGTAACTCTGTGAGATGAATTAACAGAACACAGAGCAGTTTCTCAGAAAGCTTCTTTCCGGTTTTGAACGGAAGATATTTCCTTTTTCACCATAGCCCTCTATGGGCTTCCAAATATCACTCTGCCAATTCCACAAGAACTGCCTTAGCGAAAGGCTTCTTGAAGGGAAAGATGTAACTCTGTGAGATGAATTAACAGAACACAGAGCAGTTTCTCAGAAAGTTTCTTTCCAGTTTTGTACGGAAGATATTTCCTTTTTCACCACAGCCCTCTATGGGCTTCCAAGTATCCCTTTGACAATTCCACAAGAACAGCCTTAGCGAAAGGCTTCTTGAAGGGAAAGATGTAACTCTGTGAGATGAATTAACAGAACACAGAGCAGTTTTTCAGAAAGCTTCTTTCCGATTTTTAATGGAAGATATTTCTCTTTCACCATAGCCGTCTAAGGGCTTCCAAATATCACTTTGCCAATTCCACAAGAACAGCCTTAGCGAAAGGCTTCTTGAAGAGAAAGCTGTAACTCTGTGAGATGAATTAACAGAACACAGAGCAGTTTCTCAGAAAGCTTCTTTCAAGTTTTGAACGGAACATATTTCCTTTTTCACCATAGCCCTCTAAGTGCTTCCAAATATCACTCTGCCAATTCCACAAGAACAGCCTTAGCGCAAAGCTGCTTGAAAGGAAAGATGTAACTCTGTGAGATGAATTAACAGAACACAGAGCAGTTTCTCAGAAAGCTACTTTCCAGTTTTGAACGGAAGATATTTCCTTTTTCCCCGTAGCCCACTATGGGCTTCCAAATATCACTTTGCCAATTCCACAAGAACAGCCTTAGGGAAAGGCTTCTTGAAGGGAAAGATGTAACTCTGTGAGATGAATTAACAGAACACAGAGCAGTTTCTCAGAAATCTTCCTTCCAGTTTTGAACGGATGATATTTCCTTTTTCACCATAGCCCTCTATGGGCTTCCAAATATCCCTTTGCCAATTCCACAAGAACAGCCTTAGCGAAAGGCTTCTTGAAGGGAAAGATGTAACTCTGTGAGATGAATTAACAGAACACAGAGCAGTTTCTCAGAAAGCTTCTTTCCAGTTTTGAACGGAAGATATTTCCTTTTTCACCATAGACCTCTATGGGCTTCCAAATATCCCCTTGCCAATTCCACAAGAACAGCCTTAGCGAAAGGCTTCTTGAAGGGAAAGATGTAACTCTGTGAGATGAATTAACAGAACACAGAGCAGTTTCTCAGAAAGCTTCTTTCCAGTTTTGAACGGAAGATATTTCCTTTTTCACCGTAGCCCTCTTTGGTTTCCAAATATCACTTGCCAATTCCACAAGAACAGCCTTAGCGAAAGGCTTCTTGAAGGGAAAGATGTAACTCTGTGAGATGAATTAACAGAACACAGAGTCGATTCTCAGAAAGCTTCTTTCCAGTTTTGAACGGAAGATATTTCCTTTTTCACCATAGCCCTCTATGGGCTTCCAAATATCACTCTGCCAATTCCAAAAGAACAGCCTTAGCGAAAGGCTTCTTGAAGGGAAAGATGTAACTCTGTGAGATGAATTAACAGAACACAGAGCAGTTTCTCAGAATGCTTCTTTAAAGTTTTGAACGGAAGATATTTCCTTTTTCACCATAGCCCTCTATGGGCTTCCAAATATCACTTTGCCAATTCCACAAGAACAGTCTTAGCGAAACGCTTCTTGAAGGGAAAGATGTAACTCTGTGAGATGAATTAACACAACACAGAGCAGTTTCTCAGAAAGCTTCTTTCCAGTTTTGAACGGAACATATTTCCTTTTTCACCATAGGCCTCTATGGGCTTCCAAATATCCCTTTGCCAATTCCACAAGAACTGCCTTAGCGAAAGGCTTCTTGAAGGGAAAGATGTAACTCTGTGAGATGAATTAACAGAACACAGAGCAGTTTCTCAGAAAGTTTCTTTCCAGTTTTGTACGGAAGATATTTCCTTTTTCACCATAGCCCTCTATGGGCTTCCAAGTATCCCTTTGACTATTCCACAAGAACAGCCTTAGCGAAAGGCTTCTTGAAGGGAAAGATGTAACTCTGTGAGATGAATTAACAGAACACAGAGCAGTTTTTCAGAAAGCTTCTTTCCGGTTTTGAACGGAAGATATTTCCTTTTTCACCATAGCCCTGTATGGGCTTCCAAATATCGCTTTGCCAACTCCACAAGAACAGCCTTAGCGAAAGGCTTTTGAAGGGAAAGATGTAACTCTGTGAGATGAATTAGCAGAACACAGAGCAGTTTCTCAGAAAGCTTCTTTCCAGTTTTGAACGGAAGATATTTCCTTTTTCACCATAGCCCTCTATGGGCTTCCAAATATCCCTTTGCCAATTCCACAAGAACAGCCTTAGCGAAAGGCTTCTTGAAGAGAAAAATATAACTCTGTGAGATGAATTAACAGAACACGGAGCAGTTTCTCAGAAAGCTTCTTTCAAGTTTTGAACGGAACATATTTCCTTTTTCACCATAGCCCTCTAAGTGCTTCCAAATATCACTCTGCCAATTCCAGAAGAACAGCCTTAGCGCAAAGCTGCTTGAAGGGAAAGATGTAACTCTGTGAGATGAATTAACAGAACACGGAGCAGTTTCTCAGAAAGCTTCTTTCAAGTTTTGAACGGAACATATTTCCTTTTTCACCATAGCCCTCTAAGTGCTTCCAAATATCACTCTGCCAATTCCAGAAGAACAGCCTTAGCGCAAAGCTGCTTGAAGGGAAAGATGTAACTCTGTGAGATGAATTAACAGAACACAGAGCAGTTTCTCAGAAAGCTACTTTCCAGTTTTGAACGGAAGATATTTCCTTTTTCCCCGTAGCCCACTATGGGCTTCCAAATATCACTTTGCCAATTCCACAAGAACAGCCTTAGCGAAAGGCTTCTTGAAGGGAAAGATGTAACTCTGTGAGATGAATTAACAGAACACAGAGCAGTTTCTCAGAAATCTTCCTTCCAGTTTTGAACGGATGATATTTCCTTTTTCACCATGGCCCTCTATGGGCTTCCAAATATCCCTTTGCCAATTCCATAAGAACAGCCTTAGCGAAAGGCTTCTTGAAGGGAAAGATGTAACTCTGTGAGATGAATTAATAGAACACAGAGCAGTTTCTCAGAAAGCTTCTTTCCAGTTTTGAACGGAAGATATTTCGTTTTTCACCATAGACCTCTATGGACTTCCAAATATCCCTTTGCCAATTCCACAAGAACAGCCTTAGCGAAAGGCTTCTTGAAGGGAAAGATGTAACTCTGTGAGATGAATTAACAGAACACAGAGCAGTTTCTCAGAAAGCTTCTTTCCGGTTTTGAACGGAAGATATTTCCTTTTTCACCATAGTCCTCTACGGGCTTCCAAATATCCCTTTGCCAATTCCACAAGAACAGCCTTAGCGAAAGGCTTCTTGAAGAGAAAAATGTAACTCTGTGAGATGAATTAACAGAACACACAGCAGTTTCTCAGAAAGCTTCTTTCCAGTTTTGAACGGAAGATATTTCCTTTTTCAACATAACCCTCTAAAGATTTCCAAATATCCCCTTGCCAATTGCACAAGAACAGCCTTAGCGAAAGGCTTCTTGAAGGGAAAGATGTAACTCTGTGAGATGAATTAACAGAACACAGAGCAGTTTCTCAGAAAGCTTCTTTGCAGTTTACAACGGAAGATATTTCCTTTTTCACCATAGGCCTCTATGGGCTTCCAAATATCACTTTGCCAATTGCACAAGAACAGCCTTAGCGAAAGGCTTCTTGAAGGGAAAGATGTAACTCTGTGAGATGAATTAACAGAACACAGAGCAGTTTCTCAGAAAGCTTCTTTGCAGTTTACAACGGAAGATATTTCCTTTTTCACCATAGGCCTCTATGGGCTTCCAAATATCACTTTGCCCATTCCACAAGAACAACCTTAGCGAAAGGCTTCTTGAAGGGAAAGATGTAACTCTGTGAGATGAATTAACAGAACACAGAGCAGTTTCTCAGAAATCTTCTTTCCAGTTTTGAACGGAAGATATTTCCTTTTTCCCCGTAGCCCTCTATGGGCTTCCAAATGTCACTTTGCCAATTCCACAAGAACAGCCTTAGCGAAAGGCTTCTTGAAGGGAAAGATGTAACTCTGTGAGATGAATTAACAGAACACAGAGCAGTTTCTCAGAAAGCTTCTTTCCGGTTTTCAACGGAAGATACTTCCTTTTTCACAATAGCCCTCTATGGGCTTCCAAATATCCCTTTGCCAATTCCACAAGAACAGCCTTAGCGAAAGGCTTCTTGAAGGGAAAGATGTAACTCTGTGAGATGAATTAACAGAACACAGAGCAGTTTCTCAGAAAGCTTCTTTCAAGTTTTGAACGGAACATATTTCCTTTTTCACCATAGCCCTCTAAGGGCTTCCAAATATCACTGTTCCAATTCCACAAGAACAGCCTTAGCGAAAGGCTGCTTGTAGGGAAAGATGTAACTCTGTGAGATGAATTAACAGAACACAGAGCAGTTTCTCAGAAAGCTACTTTCCAGTTTTGAACGGAAGATATTTCCTTTTTCCCATAGCCCTCTAGGGGCTTCCAAATATCACTTTGCCAATTCCACAAGAACAGCCTTAGCGCAAAGCTGCTTGAAGGGAAAGATGTAACTCTGTGAGATGAATTAACAGAACACAGAGCAGTTTCTCAGAACCCTTCATTCCAGTTTTGAACGGAAGATATTTCCTTTTTCACCATAGCCCTCTATGGGCTTCCAAATATCCCTTTGCCAATTCCACAAGAACAGCCTTAGCGAAAGGCTTCTTGAAGGGAAAGATGTAACTCTGTGAGATGAATTAACAGAACACAGAGCAGTTTCTCAGAAAGCTTCTTTCAAGTTTTGAACGGAACATATTTCCTTTTTCACCATAGCCCTCTAAGGGCTTCCAAATATCACTGTTCCAATTCCACAAGAACAGCCTTAGCGAAAGGCTGCTTGTAGGGAAAGATGTAACTCTGTGAGATGAATTAACAGAACACAGAGCAGTTTCTCAGAAAGCTACTTTCCAGTTTTGAACGGAAGATATTTCCTTTTTCCCCGTAGCCCTCTATGGGCTTCCAAATATCACTTTGCCAATTCCACAAGAACAGCCTTAGCGAAAGGCTTCTTGAAGGGAAAGATGTAACTCTGTGAGATGAATTAACAGAACACAGAGCAGTTTCTCAGAACCCTTCATTCCAGTTTTGAACGGAAGATATTTCCTTTTCACCATAGCCTCTATGGGCTTCCAAATATCCTTTGCCAATTCCACAAGAACAGACTTAGCGAAAGGCTTCTTGAAGGAAAGATGTAACTCTGTGAGATGAATTAACAGAACACAGAGCAGTTTCTCAGAAAGCTTCTTTCCAGTTTTGAACGGAAGATATTTCCTTTTCACCATAGCCCTCTATGGGCTTCCAAATATCCTTTGCCAATTCCACAAGAACAGCCTTAGCGAAGGCTTCTTGAAGGGAAAGATGTAACTCTGTGAGATGAATTAACAGAACACAGAGCAGTTTCTCAGAAAGCTTTTTCCAGTTTTGAACGGAAGATATTTCCTTTTCACCGTAGCCCTCTATGGGCTTCCAAATATCACTTTGCCCATTACACAAGAACAGCCTTAGCGAAAGGCTTCTTGAAGGAAAGATGTAACTCTGTGAGATGAATTAACAGAACACAGAGCAGTTTCTCAGAAAGCTTCTTTCCAGTTTTTAACGGAAGATATTTCCTTTTTCCCCGTAGCCCTCTATGGGCTTCCAAATATCACTTTGCCCATTACACAAGAACAGCCTTAGCGAAAGGCTTGTTGAAGGGAAAGATGTAAATCAGTGAGATGAATTAACAGAACATAGAGCCGTTTCTCAGAAAGCTTCTTTCCAGTTGTGAACGGAAGATATTTCCTTTTTCACCATAGCCCTCTATGGGCTTCCAAATATCACTTTGCCCATTCCACAAGAACAGCCTTAGCGAAAGGCTTCTTGAAGGGAAAGATGTAACTCTGTGAGATGAATTAACAGAACACAGAGCAGTTTCTCAGAAAGCTTCTTTACAGTTTTGAACGGAAGATATTTCCTTTTTCACCGTAGCCCTCTATGGGCTTCCAAATATCCTTTGCTAATTCCACAAGAACAGCCTTAGCGAAAGGCTTTTGAAGGGAAAGATGTAACCTGTGAGATGAATTAACAGAACACAGAGCAGTTTCTCAGAAAGCTTCTTTCCGGTTTTCAACGGAAGATATTTCCTTTTTCACCATAGCCTCTATGGGCTTCCAAATATCCTTTGCTAATTCCACAAGAACAGCCTTAGCGAAAGGCTTCTTGAAGGAAAGATGTAACTCTGTGAGATGAATTAACAGAAAATAGAAGGGTTTCTCAGAAAGCTTTTTCCAGTTTTGAACGGAAGATATTTCCTTTTCACCATAGCCCTATGGGCTTCCAAATATCCCTTGCCAATTCCACAAGAACAGCCTTAGCGAAAGGCTTCTTGAAGGAAAGATGTAACCTGTGAGATGAATTAACAGAACACAGAGCAGTTTCTCAGAAAGCTTCTTTCCGGTTTTGAACGGAAGATATTTCCTTTTTCACCATAGCCCTCTATGGGCTTCCAAATATCCTTTGCTAATTCCACAAGAACTGCCTTAGCGAAAGGCTTCTTGAAGGGAAAGATGTAACTCTGTGAGATGAATTAACAAAACACAGAGCAGTTTCTCAGAAAGCTTCTTTCCAGTTTTGAACGGAAGATATTTCCTTTTTCACCATAGCCCTCTAAGTGCTTCCAAATATCCTTTGCTAATTCCACAAGAACAGCCTTAGCGAAAGGCTTTTGAAGGGAAAGATGTAACTCTGTGAGATGAATTAACAGAACACAGAGCAGTTTCTCAGAAAGCTTCTTTCCAGTTTTGAACGGAAGATATTTTTTTCACCATAGCCCTCTATGGGCTTCCAAATATCACTTTGCCAATTCCACAAGAACTGCCTTAGCGAAAGGCTTCTTGAAGGGAAAGATGTAACTCTGTGAGATGAATTAACAGAACACAGAGCAGTTTCTCAGAAAGCTTCTTTCCAGTTTTGAACGGAAGATATTTCCTTTTTCACCATAGCCCTCTAAGTGCTTCCAAATATCACTTTGCCAATTCCACAAGAACAGCCTTAGCGAAAGGCTTCTTGAAGGAAAGATGTAACTCTGTGAGATGAATTAACAGAACACAGAGCAGTTTCTCAGAAAGCTTCTTTCCAGTTTTGAACGGAAGATATTTTTTTCACCATAGCCCTCTATGGGCTTCCAAATATCACTTGCCAATTCCACAAGAACAGCCTTAGCGAAAGGCTTTGAAGGAAAGATGTAACTCTGTGAGATGAATTAACAGAACACAGAGCAGTTTCTCAGAAAGCTTCTTTCCAGTTTTGAACGGAAGATATTTCCTTTTTCACCATAGCCCTCTATGGGCTTCCAAATATCCTTTGCTAATTCCACAAGAACAGCCTTAGCGAAAGGCTTTGAAGGAAAGATGTAACTCTGTGAGATGAATTAACAGAAAATAGAAGGGTTTCTCAGAAAGCTTCTTTCCAGTTTTGAACGGAAGATATTTCCTTTTCACCATAGCCCTCTATGGGCTTCCAAATATCCTTTGCTAATTCCACAAGAACAGCCTTAGCGAAAGGCTTCTTGAAGGGAAAGATGTAACTCTGTGAGATGAATTAACAGAACACAGAGCAGTTTCTCAGAAAGCTTCTTTCCGGTTTTGAACGGAAGATATTTCCTTTTTCACCATAGCCCTATGGGCTTCCAAATATCCTTTGCTAATTCCACAAGAACAGCCTTAGCGAAAGGCTTTTGAAGAGAAAAATATAACTCTGTGAGATGAATTAACAGAACACAGAGCAGTTTCTCAGAAAGCTTCTTTCCAGTTTTGAACGGAAGATATTTCCTTTTTCACCATAGCCCTATGGGCTTCCAAATATCCTTTGCCAATTCCACAAGAACAGCCTTAGCGAAAGGCTTCTTGAAGGAAAGATGTAACTCTGTGAGATGAATTAACAGAACACAGAGCATTTTCTCAGAAACCTTCTTTCCAGTTTTGAACGGAACATATTTCCTTTTTCACCATAGCCCTCTAAGTGCTTCCAAATATCACTTTGCCAATTCCATAAGAACAGCCTTAGCGAAAGGCTTCTTGAAGGGAAAGATGTAACTCTGTGAGATGAATTAACACAACACATAGCAGTTTCTCAGAAAGCTTCTTTCCGGTTTTGAACGGAAGATATTTCCTTTTTCACCATAGCCCTCTATGGGCTTCCAAATATCCCTTGCCAATTCCACAAGAACAGCCTTAGCGAAAGGCTTTTGAAGGAAAGATGTAACTCTGTGAGATGAATTAACACAACACAGAGCAGTTTCTCAGAAAGCTTCTTTCCGGTTTTGAACGGAAGATATTTCCTTTTTCTCCATAGCCCTCTATGGGCTTCCAAATATCACTTTGCCAATTCCACAAGAACAGCCTTAGCGAAAGGCTTCTTGAAGGGAAAGATGTAACTCTGTGAGTTGAATTAACAGAAAACAGAAGGGTTTCTCAGAAAGCTTCTTTCCAGTTTTTAACGGAAGTTATTTCCTTTTTCACCTTAGCCCTCTATGGGCTTCCAAATATCCCTTTGCCAATTCCACAAGAACAGCCTTAGCGAAAGGCTTCTTGAAGGGAGAGATGTAACTCTGTGAGATGAATTAACAGAACACAGAGCAGTTTCTCAGAAAGCTTCTTTCCAGTTTTGAACGGAAGATATTTCCTTTTTCACCATAGACCTCTATGGGCTTCCAAATATCTCTTTGCCAATTCCTCAAGAACAGCCTTAGCGAAAGGCTTCTTAAAGGGAAAGATGTAACTCTGTGAGATGAATTAACAGAACACAGAGCATTTTCTCAGAAAGCTTCTTTCCAGTTTTGAACGGAACATATTTCCTTTTTCACCATAGCCCTCTAAGGGCTTCCAAATATCACTCTGCCAATTCCACAAGAACAGCCTTAGCGAAAGGCTGCTTGAAGGGAAAGATGTAACTCTGTGAGATGAATTAACAGAACACAGAGCAGTTTCTCAGAAAGCTTCTCTCCGCTTTTGAACGGAAGATATTTCCTTTTTCACCATAGCCCTCTACGGGCTTCCAAATATCCCTTTGCCAATTCCACAAGAACAGACTTAGCGAAAGGCTTCTTGAAGGGAAAGATGTAACTCTGTGAGATGAATTAACAGAACACAGAGCAGTTTCTCAGAAAGTTTCTTTCCGGTTTTGAACGGAAGATACTTCCTTTTTCACCATAGCCCTCTATGGGCTTCCAAATATCGCTTTGCCAACTCCACAAGAACACCCTTAGCGAAAGGCCTCTTGAAGGGAACGATGTAACTCTGTGAGATGAATTAACAGAACACAGAGCAGTTTCTCATAAAGCTTCGTTCCAGTTTTGAACGGAAGATATTTCCTTTTTCACCATAGCCCTCTATGGGCTTCCAAATATCCCTTTGCCAATTCCACAAGAACAGACTTAGCGAAAGGCTTCTTGAAGAGAAAGATGTAACTCTGTGAGATGAATTAACAGAACACAGAGCAGTTTCTCAGAAAGCTTCTTTCCAGTTTTGAACGGAAGATATTTCCTTTTTCCCGTAGCCTCTATGGGCTTCAAATATCACTTTGCCAATTCCACAAGAACAGCCTTAGCGAAAGGCTTCTTGAAGGAAAGAGGTAACTCTGTGAGATGAATTAACAGAACACAGAGCAGTTTCTCAGAAACCTTCATTCCAGTTTTGAACGGAAGATATTTCCTTTTTCACCATAGCCCTCTATGGGCTTCCAAATATCCCTTTGCCAATTCCACAAGAACAGACTTAGCGAAAGGCTTCTTGAAGGGAAAGATGTAACTCTGTGAGATGAATTAACAGAACACAGAGCAGTTTCTCAGAAAGTTTCTTTCCGGTTTTGAACGGAAGATACTTCCTTTTTCACCATAGCCCTCTATGGGCTTCCAAATATCGCTTTGCCAACTCCACAAGAACACCCTTAGCGAAAGGCTTCTTGAAGGGAAAGATGTAACTCTGTGAGATGAATTAACAGAACACAGAGCAGTTTCTCATAAAGCTTCTTTCCAGTTTTGAACGGAAGATATTTCCTTTTTCACCATAGCCCTCTATGGGCTTCCAAATATCCCTTTGCCAATTCCACAAGAACAGACTTAGCGAAAGGCTTCTTGAAGGGAAAGATGTAACTCTGTGAGATGAATTAACAGAACACAGAGCAGTTTCTCAGAAAGCTTCTTTCCAGTTTTGAACGGAAGATATTTCCTTTTTCCCCGTAGCCCTCTATGGGCTTCCAAATATCACTTTGCCAATTCCACAAGAACAGCCTTAGCGAAAGGCTTCTTGAAGGGAAAGAGGTAACTCTGTGAGATGAATTAACAGAAAACAGAGCAGTTTCTCAGAAACCTTCATTCCAGTTTTGAACGGAAGATATTTCCTTTTTCACCATAGCCCTCTATGGGCTCCAAATATCCCTTTGCCAATTCCACAAGAACAGCCTTAGCAAAAGGCTTCTTGAAGGGAAAGATGTAACTCTGTGAGATGAATTAACAGAACACAGAGCAGTTTCTCAGAAAACCTCTTTCCAGTTTTGAACGGAAGATATTTCCTTTTTCACCATAGCCCTCTATGGGCTTCCAAATATCCCTTTGCCAATTCCACAAGAACAGCGTTAGCGAAAGGCTTCTTGAAGGGAAAGATGTAACTCTGTGAGATGAATTAACAGAACACAGAGCAGTTGATCAGAAAGCTTCTTTCCGCTTTTGAACGGAAGATATTTCCTTTTTCACCATAGCCCTCTACGGGCTTCCAAATATCCCTTTGCCAATTCCACAAGAACAGACTTAGCGAAAGGCTTCTTGAAGGGAAAGATGTAACTCTGTGAGATGAATTAACAGAACACAGAGCAGTTTCTCATAAAGCTTCTTTCCAGTTTTGAACGGAAGATATTTCCTTTTTCACCATAGCCCTCTATGGGCTTCCAAATATCCCTTTGCCAATTCCACAAGAACAGACTTAGCGAAAGGCTTCTTGAAGGGAAAGATGTAACTCTGTGAGATGAATTAACAGAACACAGAGCAGTTTCTCAGAAAGCTTCTTTCCAGTTTTGAACGGAAGATATTTCCTTTTTCCCCGTAGCCTCTATGGGCTTCCAAATATCACTTTGCCAATTCCACAAGAACAGCCTTAGCGAAAGGCTTCTTGAAGGGAAAGATGTAACTCTGTGAGATGAATTAACAGAACACAGAGCAGTTTCTCAGAAAGATTCTTTCCGGTTTTCAACGGAAGATACTTCCTTTTGCACAATAGCCTTCTATGGGCTTCCAAATATCGCTTTGCCAACTCCACAAGAACACCCTTAGCGAAAGGCTTCCTGAAGGGAAAGATGTAACTCTGTGAGATGAATTAACAGAACACAGAGCAGTTTCTCATAAAGCTTCGTTCCAGTTTTGAACGGAAGATATTTCCTTTTTCACCATAGCCCTCTATGGGCTTCCAAATATCCCTTTGCCAATTCCACAAGAACAGCCTTAGCGAAAGGCTTCTTGAAGGGAAAGATGTAACTCTGTGAGATGAATTAACAGAACACAGAGCAGTTTCTCATAAAGCTTCTTTCCAGTTTTGAACGGAAGATATTTCCTTTTTCCCCGTAGCCCTCTATGGGCTTCCAAATATCCCTTGCCAATTCCACAAGAACAGACTTAGCGAAAGGTTTCTTGAAGGGAAAGATGTAACTCTGTGAGATGAATTAACAGAACACAGAGCAGTTTCTCAGAAAGCTTCTTTCCAGTTTTGAACGGAAGATATTTCCTTTTTCCCCGTAGCCCTCTATGGGCTTCCAAATATCACTTTGCCAATTCCACAAGAACAGCCTTAGCGAAAGGCTTTTTGAAGGAAAGATGTAACTCTGTGAGATGAATTAACAGAACACAGAGCAGTTTCTCAGAAAGATTCTTTCCGGTTTTCAACGGAAGATACTTCCTTTTGCACAATAGCCTTCTATGGGCTTCCAAATATCGCTTTGCCAACTCCACAAGAACACCCTTAGCGAAAGGCTTCCTGAAGGGAAAGATGTAACTCTGTGAGATGAATTAACAGAACACAGAGCAGTTTCTCATAAAGCTTCGTTCCAGTTTTGAACGGAAGATATTTCCTTTTTCACCATAGCCCTCTATGGGCTTCCAAATATCCCTTTGCCAATTCCACAAGAACAGCCTTAGCGAAAGGCTTCTTGAAGGGAAAGATGTAACTCTGTGAGATGAATTAACAGAAAACAGAAGGGTTTCTCAGAAAGCTTCTTTCCAGTTTTGAACGGAAGATATTTCCTTTTTCACCTTAGCCCACTATGGGCTTCCAAATATTCCTTTGCCAATTCCACAAGAACAGCCTTAGCGAAAGGCTTCTTGAAGGGAAAGATGTAACTCTGTGAGATGAATTAACAGAACACAGAGCAGTTTCTCAGAAAGCTTCTTTCCGGTTTTGAACGGAAGATATTTTTCACCATAGCCCTCTATGGGCTTCCAAATATCACTCTGCCAATTCCACAAGAACTGCCTTAGCGAAAGGCTTCTTGAAGGGAAAGTTGTAACTCTGTGAGATGAATTAACAGAACACAGAGCAGTTTCTCAGAAAGCTTCTTTCCAGTTTTGAACGGAAGATATTTCCTTTTTCACCATAGACCTCTATGGGCTTCCAAATATCTGTTTGCTAATTCCACAAGAACAGCCTTAGCGAAAGGCTTCTTGAAGGGAAAGATGTAACTCTGTGAGATGAATTAACAGAACACAGAGCAGTTTCTCAGAAAGCTTCTTTCCGGTTTTGAACGGAAGATATTTCCTTTTTCACCATAGCCCTCTATGGGCTTCCAAATATCACTCTGCCAATTCCACAAGAACTGCCTTAGCGAAAGGCTTCTTGAAGGGAAAGTTGTAACTCTGTGAGATGAATTAACAGAACACAGAGCAGTTTCTCAGAAAGCTTCTTTCCAGTTTTGAACGGAAGATATTTCCTTTTTCACCATAGACCTCTATGGGCTTCCAAATATCTGTTTGCCAATTCCTCAAGAACAGCCTTAGCGAAAGGCTTCTTGAAGGGAAAGGTGTAACTCTGTGAGAAGAATTAACAGAACACAGAGCATTTTCTCAGAAAGCTTCTTTCCAGTTTTGAACGGAACATATTTCCTTTTTCACCATAGCCCTCTAAGGGCTTCCAAATATCACTTTGCCAATTCCATAAGAACAGCCTTAGCGAAAGGCTTTGAAGGGAAAGATGTAACTCTGTGATATGAATTAACAGAACACAGAGCAGTTTCTCAGAAAGTTCTTTCCGTTTTGAACGGAAGATACTTCCTTTTTCACAATAGCCCTCTTTGGGCTTCCAAATATCCTTTGCCAATTCCACAAGAACAGCCTTAGCAAAAGGCTTTTGAAGGGAAAGTTGTAACTCTGTGAGATGAATTAACAGAACACAGAGCAGTTTCTCAGAAAGCTTCTTTCCAGTTTTGAACGGAAGATATTTCCTTTTTCACCATAGACCTCTATGGGCTTCCAAATATCTGTTTGCCAATTCCTCAAGAACAGCCTTAGCGAAAGGCTTCTTGAAGGGAAAGGTGTAGCTCTGTGAGAAGAATTAACAGAACACAGAGCATTTTCTCAGAAAGCTTCTTTCCAGTTTTGAACGGAACATATTTCCTTTTTCACCATAGCCCTCTAAGGGCTTCCAAATATCACTTTGCCAATTCCATAAGAACAGCCTTAGCGAAAGGCTTCTTGAAGGGAAAGATGTAACTCTGTGATATGAATTAACAGAACACAGAGCAGTTTCTCAGAAAGCTTCTTTCCGGTTTTGAACGGAAGATACTTCCTTTTTCACAATAGCCCTCTTTGGGCTTCGAAATATCCCTTTGCCAATTCCACAAGAACAGCCTTAGCAAAAGGCTTCTTGAAGGGAAAGATGTAACTCTGTGAGATGAATTAACAGAACACAGAGCAGTTTCTCAGAAAACCTCTTTCCAGTTTTGAACGGAAGATATTTCCTTTTTCACCATAGCCCTCTATGGGCTTCCAAATATCCCTTTACCAATTCCACAAAAACAGCCTTAGCGAAAGGCTTCTTGAAGGGAAAGATGTAACTCTGTGAGATGAATTAACAGAACACAGAGCAGTTTCTCAGAAAGCTTCTTTCCAGTTTTGAACGGAAGATATTTCCTTTTCCAACATAGCCCTCTATGGGCTTCCAAATATCCCTTTGCCAATTCCACAAGAACAGCCTTAGCGAAAGGCTTCTTGAAGGGAAAGATGTAACTCTGTGAGATGAATTAACAGAACAAAGAGCAGTTTCTCAGAAAGCTACTTTCCAGTTTTGAACGGAAGATATTTCCTTTTTCCCCGTAGCACTCTATGGGCTTCCAAATATCACTTTGCCAATTCCACAAGAACAGACTTAGCGAAAGGCTCCTTGAAGGGAAAGATGTAACTGTGTGAGATGAATTAACAGAACACAGAGCAGTTTCTCAGAAAGCTTCTTTCCAGTTTTGAATGGAAGATATTTCCTTTTTCACCATAGCCCTCTATGGGCTTCCAAATATCCCTTTGCCAATTCCACAAGAACAGCCTTAGCGAAAAGCTTCTTGAAGGGAAAGATGTAACTCTGTGAGATGAATTAACAGAACACAGAGCAGCTTCTCAGAAAGCTTCTTTCCGGTTTTGAACCGAAGATATTTCCTTTTTCAGCATAGCCCTCTGTGGACTTCCAAATATCACTTTGCCAATTCCACAAGAACAGCCTTAGCGAAAGGCTTCTTGAAGGGAAAGATGTAACTCTGTGAGATGAATTAACAGAACACAGAGCGGTTTCTCAGAAAGCATCTTTCCAGTTTTGAACGAAAGATATTTCCATTTTCACCGTAGCCTCTATGGGCTTCAAATATCACTTTGCCAATTCCACAAGAACATCCTTAGCGAAAGGCTCTTGAAGGAAAGATGTAACTCTGTGAGATGAATTAACAGAACGCAGAGCAGTTTCTCAGAAAGCTTCTTTCCAGTTTTGAACGGAAGATATTTCCTTTTTCACCGTAGCCCTCAATGGGCTTCCAAATATCACTTTGCCAATTCCAGAAGAACAGCCTTAGCGAAAGTCTTCTTGAAGGGGAAGATGTAACTCTGTGAGATGGATGAACAGAACACAGAGCAATTTCTCAGAAAGATTCTTCCCGGTTTTGAACGGAAGATATTTCCTTTTCACCACAGCCTCTATGGGCTTCCAAGTATCCTTTGCTAATTCCACAAGAAGAGCCTTAGCGAAAGGCTTTGAAGGAAAGATGTAACTCTGTGGGATGAATTAACAAAACACAGAGCAGTTTCTCAGAAAGCTTCTTTACAGTTTTGAACGGAAGATATTTCCTTTTTCACCTTAGCCCTCTATGGGCTTCCAAATATCCCTTTGCCAATTCCACAAGAACAGCCTTAGCTAAAGGCTTCTTGAAGGGAAAGATGTAACTCTGTGAAATGAATTAATAAACGCAGAGCAGTTTCTCAGAAAGCTTTTTCCAGTTTTGAACGGAAGATATTTTTTCACCATAGCCCTCTATGGGCTTCCAATATCCCTTTCCAATTAAACAAGAACAGCCTTAGCGAAAGGCTTTGAAGGGAAAGATGTAACCTGTGAGATGAATTAACAGAACACAGAGCAGTTTCTCAGAAAGCTTCTTTCCAGTTTTGAACGGAAGATATTTCTTTTACCATAGCCCTCTATGGGCTTCCA